>VWZT01015007.1:107707-127031 GCA_013397055.1 Pachycephala philippinensis
AAAGGCAGAAAGACATAATAAAAAAGATCACTGACTTGATCAGAGGAGAGTCTCAAAACTGATATGGAAAGCATCTTGAGCCAGTGCATTATATGCAGAGAAAATGAACAAAGAAAAACACACCCTTGAATTAAAGAAAATTAATTATAATTTGTATCTTATTTACACAAGATCTGATTCAGCTTTCAGAGTTTACTTTTCAAGGATCAGGTCAATATTGAACAATTAGCAATTACATGTCTGTAAGTCGTATTAGTATGCTACCCTGCTATTGCACACAAATGCATCACAATCATTAATTGAGTTCCCTCAGAACTCTTCCTGAGGAACAGACCTATTATTAGTTTAATAATCTATGTGATTTTATTATCATTGGGGAACTAAAGTAGAGAGACTGAGAAATTTATTTAAGGTTTCTAGAGAATCAGATAGAGCCTAGATCTCTGAGTGCTTGCCCATTGCCTAATCTACTTAAGCATCTTAAATTCTACACCTTTGCACATTCCAAACACCTCACAATACTGAAACTACCAGTAGATTTGCCACTTTAAAACAGGTAGTAAATGTCATAAAGACATTATTGTATCTCAGCACTGTATCAAGTGACATACATACCATAAACTACTCTTTTTTGGTGATGACTCTAGTATACAGACCCTTCACATGCACAGCTGCGTAACAGTCAAGAGCCCTCAAAAAGCGATGCACTGATCTATCATGGCATGGCAAGAAGTGGTTGTAGCTACCTCCAATCCTTTCTCCATCCACCCAGACATCACCACCAAAGGCCCAGATGGCCCCAGCGCTGCTCTCCCCCTCCCAGCAGCTGCTGGCCCTGCCAAGCTCCTCTGCCACCCCCAGCAGTGGCACCCTGATTCCCTTCCCCTGGCCATGGCACTGATGGTATCATGGGGCAGCAGAGATATCCCCAGTCTAGAACAGCTGCAAGCTGTATGCTGTTTCTCTGAAGCTTCACATCACTTGAAATGGACCAACGCTGGTTTTAAATTATGGAATCTACAAACCATCTTCTGAATGCTCTGTTTTTTTTACTTTAATTTCCCTCCTGGTTGCTCTCTTTTTCTTAGGGTTTGGGTTATTTTTTTTTTTTTTTTGGTTTTTTTTGGGTTTTTTTTTTTTTTTTTTTTTTTTTTTTTTTTTTTTTTTTTTTTTTTTTTTTTTTTTTGGGGTTTTTTTTGGGTTTTTTTTGTTTTGTTTTGTTTTGTTTTGTTTTGTTTTGTTTTTGTTTTGATGATTTGGGGGTTTATTTGTTCATTTGGTCTGTTAGTTTTGGTTTACTCCTTGAGACAGCATCTTTATCAATACTGAGTTCTTCAGGAGCCACACTCATTGAAGGCCATTAACCATGCCAACCATGACATCAAAAAGAGGATGACCAACAGGTCAAGGGAGGTAATTCTGCCCTTTTACTCCACTATCGTGAGACCCCACCTGCAGTGTTGTGTCCAGCTCTGGGGCCCCCAATATAAGAAGGGCATGGACCTGCTGGAGTGAGTCCAGAGAAGGGCCACAAAGATGATCAGATGTTTGGAGCACCTCTCCTTATGAAGACAGGCTGAGAGAGCAGGAGGTGTTCAGACTGGAGACAAGAAGACTCCAGGGAGACCTTGGAGCACCTTTCAGTACCTAAAGGGCTACAAGAGAGCAGGGAAAGGACTACAAGAGCATGTAGCGACAGGACAAGGGGCAGTGGTTTCAAAAAAAAAGAGAATACGTTTAGATTAGATATTAAGAAGAAATTCTTTACAGTGAGGGGAAAGGGAGACTGGAAACACTGGAACAGGTTGCTCCAAACAGTTGTGGATGCCCCATCCCTAGAAATGTTCAAGACCAGGTTGAATGGGGATTTCAGCAACGTGGTCTGGTGAAAGGTGTCCCTGCCCATGGCAGGGGGATTGGAACAAAATGATCTTTCTTGGCTTACTTCCAACCCAAATCATTCTATGATAGCAACAACATAGTACTTCATAGCCATCATCCTCGGAGGTATTCAAGGAACCACTGGATGTGGCTCTTAGTGCTGAGGTCTAGTTGACAAGGTGGTGATCAGTGAAAAGCTGGACTCAATAACCTCAGCAGTCTTTTCCAAACTATTTCTATGATTCTGTGTATTGAGTGTTCTAGTGTTAGAGCTATATAATAAAACACATATTCAAAACAGAGGGTAGAAGTGTGAAAAGAGCCAAGAGAGCCAAGATGTTTGAAACATAGTGAGATTATGCACGTAACTCCTATCAAATCACAGTATCAAAGACTGTGATAGAAGAGTGTTTATCTGATTGACGCTGAACATGCTCCAACACACCAATAAGGACTCAAACAGACGGGATCAGTTAGTTGCTCTGGATCTGCTTTAATGTAGTACAGAAAAACGGAACCTCTTCCACTAATAAAATGAAAAAAGCATGTCCATGAAAACAGTCACACAGAGAGGATATTTTACATACACAACATGCTTAACAAAATTTGGATGAAAAGACAGATTTCTGGTTTTATTGGAAATCCTTGATTCTGTTGGTTTAAATCAAATCCTTAATGCTACTGTAACTTAACCACTTATGCATTAAGGTTCTTGTTATACACATTAATAAAAATTTTTATACACAGAATTTTTTTAGACCAAGTACATTCATTTCCTCTGTTGATCTAAATTGTACAATGAAGGACATGAAACAGCTCTAATCATCTGTTACATTGAGACTTTTCCACTTGATGTCTGCATGGGGATTCTGGCTCACAAGGTGCTGGGGAGGAGCCTGCCAAGGGCACTGGCTTCTGCCCCATGCAGAAAGCCCAACTAAAAGCACAACTCCCTTTGTCTCCCATGGTTTCCAATAAGCCCAAGGGCCTGAAATCGTCTCACTGGGGAGTACAACCTCTCTCCCTTCCCTACTCTTGTAGTCAGAGTTAGGGCACCAGCTCCAGGCCTCTTCCACATCCCCAGCTGAGCTGTAGGACAGTCCTTGCTGCACATCACAGCCAGGGCTCCAAAGGGGACTGCTCCAGCTCCCAGTGAAACTTCCCAGTTCTTAATTAGATGCTGTCTTCCTCAAAAAAACCCAATTGAAGAGTCCTATGCTAGGACATGTCATCTGAAAAGATGGAAATTCTCAGGCAGTAGCATCAGCACAACAGGCTGAAAAATCTTAGTCGCCTCTCAGGCAACTGGGTGGGATGGAATTACTCAGCTGCCTTCCACTCCTACCTTTTTCCTCCCTTCCCTCACTTTTAAAAAAAGACTGGATGTGGCACTCAGTGCCATGGTTTAGCTGAGGTGGTGTTAAGGCATGGGTTGGACTCTGTGATCTTGAAGGTCTCTTCCAACCTGGTGATTCTGTGTCAGCTTATTCTTTGTACGTATAGGAAAATTACAGAAATACTTTGCAATCATCTCTAAAAAACGAAGACAATTGGAAATTTCCTGGTTTCATAAACAGTTCTAAGGCAGAAACAAATTAGAGGCATTGCTTACAGACAGCTTTAGTAATCAAAACTCAATTATAAAACTTTAAAACACAGCTCCAGCACACAGAAATGCAGTATCTGCTAACAGTTGATTGGCAATTCCCCCGTAAGAGAAATACGAAATATTCCATGCTGTACTGTGAACTTGATAAAACTGATATGAAATTTCCCTGAGTAGTTGATATTGGCACGTGAAAATAAAGCAAAGCTCAGCAGGACACATGAAATTCATGCATTTCCAATGTAATTCCAAGGAGTATAATACAAATCAGCATAGGCATGTAATTCTTGGCTCTCTCGTTTGACATAAGCGAAGCAGAAATTATGTGTTGTTGCAGGTGTTTTGCAAGCAAACATGATGCTCAGCTGATTGTTAACAGATGAACTTTTTTCAAAAGAAAATGAGCTGAAGGAAGATCTCAAAGCTGACAAATGAAAAAACGCAGGTGGAAGTAGTTATGGCCATTCCTGGGCTGGAGCAGTCAGAAGCTATTGTTTGTGCTAGGATGGCACTGGAAACAGGTTGCTCCTAGGGGAAGCAGGAGCAGGCTCCAGCAGGCTTGAGAAGCATTTTGGGGGATGAAAGCTACTTCCAGCTGGGCCAGTTGCTGGGTTGCACAGCATGGGCAGCTCCATTTGGCTCAGAGGTTGTAAGAAATGTGCACCTCACACTGAAAGCTACAGAACACCTGCAATCTATGTTCTCTGAGAAATCTGCAGTTTCTAGCCCCTCAAAGCCAAATTTTAAAGTTTTATGACCTATAATACTGCTAATCATAACAAAGATCATCTTGTTCCAATCCCCTACCATGGGCAGGGACACCTTTCACTAGATCAGGTTGCTCTGAGCCCCGCCCAATATGGCCTTGAACACTTCCAGGAATGGAGCACCCATATCTTCTCTGGGCAACCTGTTGCAGCACCTCACCACCCTCACAGTGAATAATTTCTTCCTAATTTCTGATCTAAACGTACCTTTTTTCAGTTTAACGCCTTTAGGTGTTAAAGATGGAGCCTCTCTACTACAGGTCCCATTTACTACTGAAGATATGTTTTACATGCAATTCAAAGGCTGAGCAGACAGCCTTTGCCATGCTGGTTAGGGTAATAAAGGGGAAAAAAACGGGTCAGAAAAAAAAATCTGATCTTTGTAAAGTCATTTATATATTATAATAAAATTTAACCATTTGATTTTCAAAATAATTACTTCAATGGATATGCTCTTTGTAACAGAAAAACATGTGTAAAAAATATCTAAAATATAAAGAGGGATCCCTTGACTTGCCAGTCTGGGTGAGACATCTTGCTCTGGGCTTTTTCCCCTCTCTGTTCTCTTGTCCTTCTGAAAAACTCCTGTGTAAATCACATTCTGCAGGTTCACCCTCCTTAACTGCAGGATGTTTTCAAGAGACCACAGTCATCTGTAGCTATCAGCCAGAGGGAGAAAAAAAATTAAAAAGGCTATAGACACACAGAGGCCTGGCTGCTCCTGGATTTGATCACAAATCGCTTCTCAGCAGTGATACATAATACTGTTTTCAGGAAAAACATGAATAAACATGTGCATAAACTTTTGATTCAGAGCAATGCCACACTAGTTCTGTGATCCATCAAATCTTAGAAGATAAACATGATGTGATGGGGTCATTTCTTGCTAGAAAGGCTTCCAAACGGCAAGTGGAAAGCTGCAACTAGTTGGTGATTGAGTGGACAGGACACTTCTCAGCGTGTATAACGTGTGGCCAGGCAAAGCAGCAGGAAGCACTTGCTCTTGTGTAAAACAAATGAAACTAAGCTGAGAAAGACGGTCAGAAAACAAGGATTCAGCTTAAAAAAAAAAATGCAGCATTGACGTTTGGTTTTGTTTTGTGCTTTTAAAAAATAAAATGGAGGAGAAAAAAGGAAATCTTTCCAACATTAGCTGAGGAATTTGTACCCAAGTGTAGTCCCACACCAAGGACATTACTGTACAGACCTGCTCCACAGGACAGTCTGAGAGTCAGACTGGAGCCCATCCAGGTCACCTGGATGCTTGCAATTGTGTCTTCAGCAACAGCTTTATGGTGCCCCACACAACATTCCCAGACGGCAAGCCCAGGTTCCCTCTCACCCAGATAGCTATGCACTACCCCATCATCTATTTTGGAATGCGGTTGGGCGCAGCACTCCGCACAGCTTCAGCTATCCCCTCCTCCTGAGGACAGTGGGAGACACACACAGAGGCATAAGAAAAAAAACGAGTATTCACCAGTGCAGAATGACCCAGCACCCTTTAAACACAGGTGTTTTTACCTTCTGTGAGGACACCTGGCATGCCTGAACAGCCTGATCACTGGCTGAATTCGGGACACCTGGTCCAGGGAGGGGACTAATGCCAGTGCTACTCCATCAAGTACTGTTTGTACCTTTGCTTCATATGAGTATGGACCGGCAAGCCTGGTGCCTGAGCCAAAGTCTAGCTCATCTCCCTATTCCCTGGTGATATTGGCCATGCAGAACATTACACATTTTCTGCACCAAATTGCTGAGCAGTTTCATCCTGCACTGTGAACCAGCTGCCCTCGTTCACCAGCTGGAGACATCAGCTTTTCAGGGTTTCCTTTGTCCTCAGACCTACCAATGACTGCACCTGTAAAGAGCCTGATGAATTGATAATGCAAACAAGGCAACAGTGTGCTCATGATCCACTTCAGGACCAAAGTCCTATCAGAGTAACTGTACAATAATGGGTGCTGCACATCGAACGGGACTGCATGGGTGTCAGAAGCACACGAGTGCTTCAACAGAAAAAAACAGGAACGTGCTGCATTGGCTTGTGCCAGCTCTATTTAAAGGCTCTAGAAGTACTGTGGTACATAGAAGGGGACTAAAAGAAGGATTGCAGAACCTCAGCTAGATGTCATCTTAATGTTATGCAACTCCTTTCTCCTGAAAACAAAGGGTGGATTCAGTAAGACCTAAGCAGCCTTGCTTGTGCAAGGCTAAATCCTACCCTACCTCTCCCTGATCACTGCTTTAACTCCACACCAGCCCCAAGCACTGAAAGAGGAGAACAGAGAGACCTTCTAGATAGTAAAAACTACTCTGGCAGAGCAGGCAACACATTCCTTTGTACCAGCCTCTCCAAGGGGAGTGGGAGCAAGGAGTTTCCAGTGAGAAATAAGAAATCAATGCCGAAGAGGAGGTGAAAGCACAAAGAGGTACCAACAGCTCTTCACAGAGGGACAGAAGCTTTTGGTTACACAAAGCAAACCTTTGGTGTAACCACAACTGACACAGCAACAACAGAGCCCTGCCTGGGATCACCAGGTGTCCTCATAACATCAGGACAGGCTCACTTCTCCACAATTCCTCATTAATTTGGTGGGATGTCAAGTCGGACTAAATCCAAGATTCTGCCAATAACCCCACCCAGTTTGGATCAAAAGGTGGCAACACCAGGGCTCTTAAAGGAGCCCCCATCCAGGGAAGCCAATCTGAATTCCCCCACCACTGTGAAAAGTTAGAGGCTCACACTGGGTTCTTGTATTAGTATTTTGTATGTGTTGCTCAGCAAACCAAACTTTGTCTATGGTAACCTTTCTTAGGATTTCTCCTATTTCCAAAAGGTTTTAGAACAAAAAGACAAAGGGAGTGGGTGCAGGAATAAACACTCCAAAAGAAACCCCACACAAATTACTTATAACTTGTTACTTGTCAAACAGTGGCTTTAACAGGCCAAAAGAATTTTAATAAATGTCTCATACAGTGTGACTGATGTACCTACTTGTCCAATTAGCACTGCAAACAAACATAAATATCTCATTAAAATATATAAATGTGTATTACTTTGGTTTCCTACACTTTACCACTTCCAATATATTTCTGAAATGCATTTCATTTTAGGAGAAAACACTCCATCACACTCTCTCATCTGCAGATACCTTTGTGTGCTGGTGCTTCTTTGTTATTAACAAAGCTTCTGCTTTACGTGGAATTTGTCATGGAATATAAAATAAATACCTACGAAAATGTTTTACTCAAGCAATCAATAGAAACCCTCATTGAACAGGAGGGGTTTTTTGTGGTTTGTCTGCCTTTACTTGGACGCAGTACTGCTTGCATAGACTTTTAAATTACATTGCAGTGTTCTCCACTCTGTTATTGATTGATCTGAGATTTTTGGCAAGTCATTTCACCACTGTGTGGTTCTGTCTCTTCCTACCTATCCTCTGTGTCTAATTACCCTTTATAAACCCTTTGGGGCAGCAACTGTTTTTCACTGCCAGCTTATAGTACCTGTCACCATGGGATCTCATTTCAGTTGGCTTGATAGGCTAATAACAACATTCATGTTGTAAGAGATTCATTTTTTAAAGCACAAAAAGAAAAAAAAAAAACTAAGCAATGTAGAAACATAGTACCAGTTCTGTGGGTAAACGACACATATTTAGAAAAACCATTTCTTTCTAAAAAGCTAGACAGGCTTTAAATAACATTTCAAAAAAGAAAAACAAACAAAACCATAAAAAGACAGCAGAGAGGACAACAATCATCATAGTGAAACTCAGCAATTTCCCAAGAGTTTTTAAGAACTCTATGTCATCGCCTAGGTCAGGAGACCAAAGAGGGAACGAATATTTATATAGTCCCAGCTTCTCTCCTCACACTGAAATTCACAGAGGTAGCTGAGGACATCAAGAATAACTCCCTGTCTGGGGACTCTGAATAAGGTTTTTTTTGTAAATGATTTTTCGAATCTGGAAGCTATTCAGATAGTCTAGTAACAAGGGCAATATTAGTGTCTAAAGGGATACAAGTGAAGACTTCTGTTTTACTGTCCCAGCTGCAAATCTCTTTCCCAGCAACATCCTCCTCACTAGCTGGCCAGCAATGCACAGATACAGAGGGAGGAATTTTGCAGCTCATGAAACCTGTTCCTACAGCAATTGGTGAGAAAGTTGCTTACTACTTACCAGAAATCTTCTTAATATTGACCCAAAAGAACACTATTTGGGTCCCAGTGGGATTTACTTTTCTAGAACTGGTACTGCTCTAGTCACATGCAGGAGGTGCTTTCTCAGATACAAAAAAAATCTTCAGCTTCTCTGACTTTTACACTCAGAAACATTAATTTCACCATCCTTAAAGCACAGGCACAGACATGAATCCCTATCAAGGCAAAGCAGCTGTTACACTTCTGCAAGTCAGATTAACTGTACACAAACCCATACAATATTTCACACATATTTAAAAGTGGCATTTTTAAGTTTTATGGGTTCATCTCTTCTGAAGACTATTTTAGTACATAAGTATCACAGGCTTAATATAAAAACTCAACAAACATATGAATCCAGAAGACTTTTTAACTGATATTTCAATTACTAACTTTTAATTTTAACTAAGCAAACCCAACATCTTGATTTTACTTTATTTTCTTAGCCAAACCTCCAGTACTGTGATGGATTCTTTTCCTGAAATACTTTATGCTATTTTTACTGGAAAACAACCAAATAGAGTAAGTGTTGAAAAAGCCCTTTTCACTGGCTTATCAGAAATTCCAGTAATTCTTCTAGCAGTTTACAGGGCAGAATCACACACGTAATCAAGCAGATAAAATGAAAAACCAAATTCTTCAAGAAATGTATTCTCCGTACACAGTCTGACAAAGATATTTTGAATAGGCTTCACTAGCAGCAGCTATAATAGAAAAACCATGAGACAACAGACCAGCACTACCAATAATAGAAGCCCCACATTAGTAATAACTATTATAGTCTCTTAAATCCAAAAACACTGCTCAACGTTCATCTACTTTAAAGCTTCTATCACCAAGACTGAATTATGATCAATTTGAGTTACAGATCTTATGTTAAAATAATACAGAATATTTCCAGCAACTAATTCCAAGAAATTCATTATGTTAGGCTCTGAATTTAATGTGAATACTTCCTTACATTGCCATAGAAACAAGAGACTCCCAACTTGAAATTGTCATGCTAGTTGCTACAACAAAAAGGCAGTTTCTCTCACCAGGAGTTTTCAGATTATATGCACGAGACAACAGGGAGATATAACAAACCCACATGGAAAAGGAAATCAGAAATACCAGTAAAAACAATGACTATACAATTACTATATATGTATAAAATGAAGAGGGGTCACAGAAAACCACCTAATATCATCAAGTGCAGAACAGGCATCCCAGTGAGCCTGAGCCTCGAGGAGTTTTCCAAATCAGTAGTGTAGTGGCTGAACAGGGAATTTGGGGGGTAACCATATTTTACCTAACCAAAGCACTCAATAGTTTAATCTGAAGAAGCGTTCAGCTCCTCCATCAGTCTGATACAAGAGTTCAGCAGCTGCTCCCTTTCCCACTTCACAAGGATTTCATTTCCATGATAGGAGAACCTACATGATCTTTTAGCTTTTTAAGCTTGCAACAGGACTCTGCAACACTTTGAAATATAAAATGCTGTTCCTATAAAAAAAACCAAGGACAGAGAATTAAAATATAATGGTATTAATACTTGTTTATACTAACATACCATTTCTGAAGCATGCAAGAGGCTTATGTGACATTTATTAATGCAGATTTAGCACAAAGAAGGACTTATTAAGGGAATAACAGAAACTAACACAGCCATTCCAACTAGTTAAAGAATCAGCTGTGTGAATGTAACATGATAGAAACTATTCAGTATAACTCATATAGGGTACAAGTAAGACCGTTCATCAGTTTTCAGTCTAAGTAGAAAAAAATTGAGTGTGTTGTAAGAACTTACATGTGAAATGGATGTCCTGGAGTGAGACAGATGCCCCAGTTTGTTTCCTTTCAGCTTCTGTAGTACGGGTTAGGTTTTGCTTTATGAAATGGCAATATTTTATCAAAAATATGCAGATTAATTCATGACTGACATGAAGGAAACAAAGCTGGAAGTTTTTTTTTTATTTTGTGTTACAAAAAGAACCTTAAAATGTGCAATTTAAAAAATCATATTGCATATTTCATTTTGAAAAATGCAAGGACAGTGTGAGATAAAAAGATGCCATTAAATAGGTAAGTAATAAAAGACAACTTGTACCTGTTTGCAGGAAGGATTTCCGCTCTGGAATACTAATGTTACATTAACACAGCTACACAATGTACTTGCTGATATAGCGTAGAAAATTTTGCTCATTATATTCTACCACTAGTTTCCATTGTTCTGCTATGTATAGTGAATCTATGAGCACTACTTGTAATGATGGAGTCTATTTCTAGGGGTTTTTTCCCTTTCTTTCCTGCATACTGAGGACACAGTATCTCTTGTGAGTTTTTAAAAACAAACACACTATGACTCCGCAGAGAGTGAGCGATCTCAATTTTGTCCTCAGTGTCTGACCGAACAGACTGTCAAAGAAAAACCCTGGCATCCAGTGTAGTAATCTGGGAACTCTTTGAACAATTTAATACTTCTGGATAATTCAATGAAATGACTGCCATCACTGGCTATAGAGACTCCCATATGTTGTCAAGGCTGTGTCACGTATCTCCCACACCAGGGACAATGCGAGATTGTTGTACCAGGCTTTCTCCCACCAGAACAGGCATGATCTGGAATCATGGAACACCAGAACTCTGTGTCAAAACAAGTCTCTGCATGCTTTCTGAAGTGAGCTCAAGGACAGATGGAAGAAATATCTTACTGGCAAAATAAACTAGTTGGTGCTAATGCCAGATGTGAAAGATGCACTACTTGAAAGGTTCAAGATGAATTCCAGGGACACAGGAAGGTGCTTCACTAGCACAAAAGGTGTGGAGCGGGCAAGAAGGAAGGACATCGATGGCAGATAGGGCTCCATGGTTTGCAAATGTATGGGGGACTTCCATGAAGTACACCAGTCTGAACCAAGGATGGCTAAAGGAAGTAACAAAAACATTATATAGAAATGTATATAGAAAGGCATTATTTCATCTATGGATGTGGCAGCAGACATACAATTTGTCTTGTCTGAAAACCATAAAACATATGCACATTTGTTTTTTTAATTCCATTTTCACATGGTGTTGAATACCTGAACTGTTGCCCTTGCTTCCCAAGGTCAGAGGCCTGAAAAGAAAGGCACAGTAATGACTTAGTGTTTATGGTCCTGCACTACCTCTGAAGGTCCATGACACCACGACTGTTTTGGTACCAGAGAAGGAAGCAGAAATAGAGCCAGGGAGGCCAACGTGCTGCCTCAGCAGCAAGGGACCCAGTATTCAGTCCTAAACACTACCTGCTAAATCTCTTTTTTGTAGGAATGTCACACACATATGAAAGTCATCCTACACAAGTATGGTTTCTCCCCCACTTCCCAGGCAGCACCATTGTTTCACCCCACTTTCATGAGAACTTGGGACAGAAGCACAGACACGTTAAGAGTAACTCATGCTTTCAGCTGAAGAAGCAGTAATATTATTTTTTCCTTTGGAATGAGTTAATTGTGAATGTTTTACAGGGAAGGCTTTAACTCAGCATTCTTCTGGAGAAACCAGCTGGTCATAGCTTGGACTGGTGCACCATTTGCTGCACATAAAACTGACTGGACGGCTGGGCCCAGAGAGGGGAGGGAATGGAGCTACATCCCACGGGTGGGCAGTCACCAGTGGGGTCCCTCAGCGGTCAGTACTGGAGCCAGGCCTGCTTAATACCTTTATCAATGATCTTGTGTTTTCAGTTCTGGGCCCCTCACTGCAAGAAAGACATTGAGGTGCTGGAGCTTGTGCAGAGAAGGGCAATGGAGGGAAGGGTCTGGAGCACACATCTGATGAGGAGCAGCTGAGGGAGCTGGGGGTGTTTAGCCTGGCGAAAAGGAGGCTCGGGGAGACCTTATCACTCTCTACAGCTGCCTGAAGGGAGATTGCAGCCAGGTGGGAGTCGGTGTCTTCTCCCAAGCAACAGGACAAGAAGAAATGGCCTCAAGTTGCACAAGGGAGGTTTAGATTGGGTACTAGGAAAAATTTCTTCTCTGAAAGCATTGTCAAACTTTGGAACAAGCTGCCCAGGGAAGTGGCTGAGCCACCCAACCCTGGAGATGTGGCACTGAGGGTTATAGTTTAATAGTGGACTTGGCAGTGCTGGGTTAATAGTTGGACTCAATGATCTTAAAGGTCTTTTCCAAACTAAATAATTCTATGATTTCAACATGTTTTGAGAAACAAAGACAGACCCAGGAAACACATATTCCCTGCACTGATTCTTCCTGTGCTGGAGGCACAGGGCTTTTCTCTTTGAATATGACAGAACATGTAAATTCTAAAACCAGTAATGTTGTACTTTAATAATCTCTACATTTTTTTTCCTGGGACTTTCACACAATTTTACTTTCTCCGTTTTGTTTCTTGTCTTACTTTCCTTTGTCTCAAACTCATGCATTGTGGAAATAATCAAAGACATCCAGGAGAAACATCTGAAGCTGATAAGCAGAGTGAAACAGCATTATTCATATATTACTAATCATAATATATGTATGAATGAGAAGACACCTGGTAGTGCTGTGTTGACAGCAAGCTACCTTTTGATTAAGCTTTCTGGATTCTAGCAATCTGAGGGTACTGACTAAGAGTTCAAGAATAATGTAAAAAGGATAAATACATGGCAGATACACACAAACAACAGCTTTCTTTCAGCTCAGCTTGTAGTGAAGACTCCAAATTGTGGATAGCAGGTTTGAATAAATGAGAGATTTTAGGTTAACATTAAAAGAACATTTAAGCCACAAGTACTGCTTTTGAGATTATCATTTACAAACAAGGATTTTTGTCCCGTTTAGGAATGCTAAATAATTTTTGTTAAGGCCCTTAACAAAAGGCCCTTAAGTATCTTTCCTTTCTCTTGCTTCTGCCCGCCATTCCACTTTCCATTGGGTCGTTTCAGCCTATCGTTAGAAATCTAAACAAATAGCCAGAAAACTATGACACCTTCTTACTGGATAGATTTCTGTGAGGTTGAAGAAAAGCTGATTTGTAACAAATGAGGTGTGCTGAAGAGATATTGTTGTGATCACGGCCCCTGTGGTTTTAGAACATTCAGTTAAGGCCAGCATTGCAAAAGCACTCAGGAACAAAACCCAGTGACAGGCACTTTGCTACTGAAGTCAATACCTTCCAACTCTGTGCTCTAGACTGCACCTACCTGGATAGGCATCTAGTCAATCTTATCCTAAAGTTTATGATTCTTTGATTTCCCACTGCAGAATCCTGTGCCATTCAGTACATTGCTTGGCCACCAGAGTGAACGGGTTCATTGTAACTGTCATATATATATTTGCACCAAAACTTGAATAAAAATATTCTAGAGTAGTACTGTAACAATACTTGTATAGCAGTACTATACAAATTCTTGCACAATCTCAACCTATGGATGAAAATTCCTACCAGTCTCAAAAACCCCTAAAATTATACAAATGTATATGTATATTATTATATTTATAAACACCTAGGTANTGCTCCCCAGTTAAAAAAAAAAAAAATTCCTCCTTTTTTTTTTGTTTATAGCACCATGAGGAAGAGAAGAACAAGAAACATCTGCTTCTACAACTACTGCAGCACTTTCCTCTCCATCACCCTTTCTAAATCACAGTTGTGACCACCTCCTCCCATAAATCCCTTCTGAAGGAGTACTTTTTCCATGCATACACCACATCTTGTAAACAAAATATGTAGATGAATAATTTATAGAATCTCTCATGTCATGAAAGGAGCTCCTCATCTATAAGGAGCAAGAAGATCAAGAACACTGAAAGCAAAAACTCAGAATCTGTATCTTTCATGAAATTCTGAGTTAATGCAGGTGAGGTTATAGGATGCATGAAGGAAGTCAGACACAACTGTACCCCATCACGCCAGTACTTTCCTTTGATGTCAACAATATCAACAGATGGACAAGTGTTACTGTGAAATTAACTTTACCTTATGTGACTAAACAGAACTAAGCAAAGCACTCTCAATTATTTAATTTCTTCAAGGAAATGATGCACTAACAAAGTCATGGCCCCATCCTTTAATGGCACATTTGTAATTCTCAGGGAAGGAAAAGACTGATGACTATAATTCTGCTGCCAGTGAACAGAGTCCCTGACATGAAACATCACAAGCTCTCTGGAGGAGCTGAAGAATAAATCACAAGCTACATGAGTCAGAAGTCAGCTTCAATGGTCTTTAAATTAAGATGGACAAGCATAAGAATAACATAAAGTAATGGTAAAAAAAGAACTCTGAATTTAATTTCAGGAGTTAGTGAAATCCTAAGGAGCACAAATTAGGAAAAAGGAGTAGGTCTGAAGTACAGTTTATTTTCAAATACTATCTATGCAAAAATCATAGGGAAAAGTACAACCACACAGGTTCTCGGCGTTCTTTGGGTCTGGTTTTTGCAAGACCCTTGTGATTTTTTTTATTCTGGAAAATCATGCAGCTTTCTATTGCAAAATACTGTTCTTCTTGTAAGGATATATACAACATTCCCATCTTGGAATATAGTATATCGTGATATCTAGGAATAAAAAAACCACCGAAAGACTATTTATATGCACAGAGTGTTTTAATGAATGTAGAAGAGAATTATTTACGACCTTAAATAACAAGAGAAATTTTTAAAAAACATAACTATACATCAGAATATGTGTATGAAAAAGTCTGTAGTAAAATACTAACATTTTTACTAGCTAACATGGTATTTACATGTGCAGGCAAAACTTTGGAAAACCACAACATTCCTGTATTTCTCTGTCAAAAGGCTTTTCACAGACTTTTAAAGAAATTTTAAAAGTTCAGACAGGTTTTAATTGCAAAGCTTATGGATGAACCCATTAAGAAAAAACACTACAAGGCTACTAAACCCCTTAGCCACAAATCAGTGGCTGCTGGGACAGTACCATCCTGTCCTTTTAGTCTTCGCTGGGAAACCACAGTCATGGCTACCAGGAATAGGATGTGGAGGATGCAGTCTGCCCAAATTTGGCTGCGCTCATATCCACCCTAATGAGGGTCCACTAGGACCCATTCCTGACTGAGAAAGCACTTGAAAATGTGCCCAAGTCCACCTTTAGTCAGCAAAATATTCTAGCACATGCTTATTATTAAGCAAATGATTGGACTGAGAAAATTAAACAGGTTTTAGCTCCTCCTTACATTATGTGTACTAAATGCCTTTTTTGCATAAGGAGCCAAAGAATTAGGGGTTGACGCTTAAAGTCTGAGTATTTAGAGTCAGATAAGAGACATTAGACGGTGTCCATGTAACGTGTCTGTGTTATTCATATTTCATATAGTCATACCACTAAATACTTCTAAAAATAAATTAAAATGCTCAGTTGGTCAGATCATCTGGTTACTTAATACATCCAAACCCTTTTCCTTGAGAAAGAGACGCATCAGGCAGGAGCTCCAGGACAAAATCTGTTGCAGCTCCTGAGTTCTGAAATCCACGTTTTCATTGGGATTCTGCTGAGTGCATCTGTGGAAGTTTATGTAAAGAATAAAGATCCTGGTTTATGCAGTACAACTGAGTGGGCTGTTCCTGCAAACCTTCAAGGAGTGAGTCTGTGCACAGCACAGACCTGTGTCACCCACTGATGGGAATTACTGTGGATCTGAGACAGCAGTGATGAACAGAGAATGGCACCGGAGGCAACACTGCTCCCCATATGACTCTTCCCCATGTGATTAGTTATCCAAATTAAGATGCCTTTCCTTAACACACTGCTACTTTTACAACTACGCATCTGTACGTGTGTGGGAAGAAGACAGCACTTAATCCAAACTGTTCCACATGTAAAAACAAACACATTCGAAATTCAGAAGTATTTCTTTAAGAAACAGTACAAGGCTCTTCTCCTCACAGGAGAGAGCAGAAGGTCAGAATGTACATTTGCAATACACTCAACTAATGTAACTGCTGTACACAATTCTCTCACTGGAAGGGTATATATTCAAAAAAGCATGGGGCTTTGCAGAGGAAACCCTGCCTTCTTTATCTGATGTCAAGAACAGCTTTGCCTTTGACTTCATCTGGGCCAAGATTTCATCCCATGTGTTTCTAGAGATTCTCTGTGATTCTGCCAACAGTAGCACAGTAAGAGGCTCACAAAAATAAAAACCTAACAAAAAAAACCCAAACAGGAAATCGTCTCCAAGGAATACTTCTTTGTTAACTCTTACAATTAAGATAAAATAGTAATAGCAATCGTAATGGTAATAGTAATAATAATAATAATAATTCTTACAGTCTTTTCTCCCCATGCAAACCCACACATAATTTCCTGCATTAAAATCCTATTTATTAGGTGTCATACCTAGAAGAATTCATGTTGAATCATATCATGGAACTGCAAATCAGCTTCTCATGAAGTTTACTCCTCCTCATGATATGCAGCCACTCCTACATTATATGTTTGGGTTTTTATAACTCAAGATGTTCATTTAAAACAGCTATAAAACAGCAATATTCCGTCCGACTTTTCAAAAGAAGTATTTCACTTAGTAATGTGATAAATGATGAAGTATTTTATTATTTCAGAGAGAGGGGTGTTTAATCAAACATAACATAATGAAAAATCATGAAAGCACCTTTATTTTCTGTACTTCAAAACAGCTAATTCTTGAATTAGCCATTCCCTGGTTGCATCTGCAAGTGAATTTTCACTGCTGAATTGTCAAAACTTTCAAACAAGAGAAATACTCACAGTCTCTTAAGGATCACATTATAAATAGTCGTGTCCTACCTCCACATTTCTCTCTGACTTCATTCCTAGGCAGCACTGAAGAAGCAGCTACAGTCACATGGTGCATTCAAGGTCATGCTATTCTAATTGACAGAGATATCATTGATAAATTATGCAGAAACAACGATAATGGGGTCATTAACCTTGTTCCAGCACACTAAAGGTGCTTTGCAATTAAAAGGAGTACAAAAGTTATAAAAACATATAAAGATTTTATTGCTCAGCCTTTTCTCTCCTACACACTGCTGCAAAGCACTGTTAGGGAATAGTAATATTGCTGTAACGTGGCTGCCTGTGCTTCGTCACTGAGGGGTGCAGGGACTACACTGGCTTACACTTGAAGGAGGAGTCAGGTAGTAAAATGCACAAACCATTGACTTTTTTTTTTTTTTTCCTAATAGGAAGTTGGATCCAGAAGGTCTCTCTCTTTGGCGTAAAGGATGCTGGAGCACATGAAAGATAATTCCAGCCAGGAAGTCTTTCTCAGTCCAAGAATCTATGCTGAACTGTCATTTCCAAACACGCAGTCATGTGGCCAGTGCTTTGAGAACTTGCATCAAAACTGTAGTGAGTTAACATAAGGAACTGAAACTCCTCAGGTATGTATAGATACAGGTATAGATACATAGAATTAGTTAGAATTTGGAATTTATCCTTTATGTCTCTTGCAAAAACTTGCAGTAATTCCCAGACTAAAAGCCTGACTAATGTCCCTAATTCATGTATGACAGGTAATTTATTAAGGGTGCACACATTAATGAATCACTAGTGGTTGCTTTGACTTAAAGAGAAATACTAGAAAAACAGTGAAGAGATAGGACATAGACTGTTTCACGTAGCAACTCAAAGTAACCTTAAATTTGCCTTATTGTAAAGAATCTATAAGATTTCTGAAAAAAAAATTAAAATTGGATTACAGACAATCTATCCTTATCTTCTTGACACTTAACTGCTGGTTCTTTTTGAATCCCGTCACAGTAAGACCACTCACACTAAAATTATTAATAAAAAGAGGAAAGTACAGAGCAGGTTTCTTGGACTTCAGGTGACCAGAGATGACACTATACTGCCAAGACAGAATCCATTATACTCATTTTTAATCTTCTCTTATCACATGAACTATTGTGTCTCCCTGCATAGCCTGACTGGCAAGGTATGATCTACAGCATATTGAACAACTTACCCAGAAGGACAAATAAAATATCCCAGATCATATCTGTATTTAGAGGCTTGACCTCATGGAGATAACTAAACATATCATAAAGTACATTCTGAAGGCCTGAGTGGAAATCAGATTCTTTCTACTGTTTTTGTCATGTTTGGATAAACTAATAATTAGCATATTCTTCAAGCATTCAGAAGTATCACAAATTATATTTTAAACAATAAACCGTCAATTACAAAGAGGAAGTAAAATTGCCAGATTATACCCAATGTCAGAGAGATTCTCCTCTGTGTCCTCTGAGCACAGGCTGATGGCTATAGTTGCAGAGCACAAGCGCCTCTGATGCATGGTATCTAAAAACTTCCCACCGCAGAAATTCCCAAGTTTTCAATGGCTGGGCTCACTGCCCGGCTGGAATGCGTACTTCAGCGATACGCCTACAGCCGCTGCACCACCCATAGCCAAGGAGCACCTACAGACTCGGTTCCCAGAGCAGCTCCTGGGCTCCAGAAAT
The DNA here is from genome assembly GCA_013397055.1 of Pachycephala philippinensis. Taxonomy (NCBI): domain Eukaryota; kingdom Metazoa; phylum Chordata; class Aves; order Passeriformes; genus Pachycephala; species Pachycephala philippinensis. The sequence continues at coordinate 126,601 of VWZT01015007.1, forward strand.
GCTGCTGGGGTAGCAGAAACCTCCCCACAAGCGTTCGGCTGCAGAGAGCTCAACTCAGCATAGTTTAAAGAGGACACAAACAAACATGTAAACAGCATCTGTGGGGTCTCTTCTGTATTGACTTTCCTGGAAATGCATTAACCGATTATTGTACTTCAAAATAAATAAGAGAAACAGAGGCGAGGCAAGAGTAGACCGTTCTCTCCCAAAAGTTTCTTTCTGCCTGTCCTCTCACTTGCTCTGAGCTCCCCGCACCCTGGGATTAGCGATCGTTTTCACCAGGGATCAAATGAATGACTTTTCCGCTAATGACACTTAAGAGATGCTAAAACCACCCTGGGCGCCACCAGGGACCCGGCGCACGGCGGCTGCCCCCGTCCCCACGCCAAGGCGCCCGGAGCGAGGCGAAGCCAAGGGCAAGCCCCGCTCCG
>VWZT01015007.1:128135-234483 GCA_013397055.1 Pachycephala philippinensis
GACCGGCAGAGCCTCGGGCCGTGCGGGGGAACCGCGTCGCTGGCCCGCGGCGGCTGGGGGAGCTGCCCGAGCCGGAGCTGCCCGAGCCGGAGCGGACAAGGGGGGTGCGGTCCAGGAGCTCTGCTCGCGGCCGGGAAGGACCAAAGGCAGCCGGGATGTGGCTACAAAACCAAGCGACACCTGTTTGCGTCGAGGATCTCGGTGTGTCGGGGGTTTGTAGAGTGGGTTCGCTCCCCTCGGAGGTCTCAGTCAGTTTATTGAGTTGGACACAGGCATTATTGTTAACGCGGGTCGCTGTGGCCGGAGCCGATGGCTCAGGTGGGTGCTACACCTGAAGAGGGTAGGACAGAGGGGCGGTAGTTCTCTCCATGAAATTTACTGTCACCCAGCAGACGTTCACCGCCGTCGTATAGGTTGCCTTCTGCTACTTCTCCTTTTTGGTCAAAAATCCACACTCCAACCTGCCCTAGAACCCCAGCAGTGGGATTCACTGTGCGGCAGGTGATACTTGCTCCTCCTGGGGGCTCTCCCTTTAATTAGTTCTGTCATATGCCTCACATGTGTGCGAGGCACAATTGTAGCAATTGGCATGTCTTTGTGGGAAACATGCCTTGCCTAAAAAAATAGTTTCCATCCGAAGTGGAGGTTGACAAAATACAGACAGAACAACATCCTGGCTTTAGGAGGCATAGTTTTTGTGCCCGCAGGATATAGGGGAGCAGGATACATGAAGGCAGGGGTCTGCAGACAGGGTACTGAATGGGATAAGGCAGGAGAAACGCACTTTGTGTTATGGCATGCGATTTGAAGATGGTCAGATATTTTTAAAATTTCAGTTAAAGTGACTCTGTGATGAAATTTTTCACAAATTGTATGGCTGTTTTTCTCTTGGTTTCTATGGAAACAGGCCTTTATGCGATCATGCTTGGCTGTGTCTCCTTTACTTCTCCAATAACTTTTGAAGCTGTTGGGCAGTTTCACCCAAATCTATCTCAAACATAATTAAGTTATTTCATGAAAACAGGCAGCTGGGTAGGGCTGAGAGATCCTGTAAATGTCCCAAAGGCTGTAACATGAACTTGCCTCTTATTAAACAGTGATTCACATGGTTGAGAGACCATATAAATGTCTTGGTAATGAGAAAAGTTTCAATTACAGCTCATTATCAGCCTCAGTATAAGTCTGTGGGAAACCAGGGTTCTTCAGTTCATTTTTCTTGAGAATTACTTGTGTTCCAGAGGTGGTGCAGACACATGCAGAGGGGAAGAAAGCATCAAGAAATTACTGACATCTGTATTCTGCAAGTCATTTCACCTGTTTTACTGGGGGGACCTGGTCAGAGGTGCAAAAACTCTGTGTGTGAGTGGCTTCACAAACGTGCACTCAAAGGATAAACAAAACCAAGACCTCACATATCTGGAAACATGAGATGCATAAGTACAGACGGCTGAAGATGGAAAGGGAGCTATAAAGGTACCTTGACTGGAAGGTACTAAGATGTTTTCACTGGTGGGACAAGAGTTATGTAATGGTCTCCTTTTCCAAAGGCCATTGTGAGTGTCTTGTTGTCATCAGGGAGCAAGGTCTCTGGTCTGGACAAAAAGAGGCTAAGGCATTTGGAAAGAGAATAAAAGAGTCAGTAGGTTTGTCTCTCTGTAGCCCTGCCTTTTCATTTTGTCTTGATTTTTAGTTCAGAAGTGGGGTAGGAAGCAAATGGCTGAAAAGAGGAATACAAGGCATAACATCCTGTTATCCTTCAGTTTCACAAATTTTACCACAATCACTTCTTTGCTGAGTCATCTGCTCTACTAAAGTCCACTCTACTAAAGTGGTCACCATTTCTTAATTGAGATCTTTTAGTCATTCTGCTGGTATAGTATTGCGGTTGTTGATTTGTCTTACAATTAAAATAAATTTCTAAGTAACTCCATGTTTACCATAATATATGTACAACACTAGGACATCTGCCAAAAATTCAGCTTTTAATAAGTATGTCAAGAAATATTGGAAATATTCCTAGATGGGGGAAGGGCATCCTGTGGGTGTTATTTTTCTGTTTCTTAGGAGTCCCTAGTAATTTATTGATCAGAGTTTTTTAAGTGCTCATTACCATTTTAAGATGACATTAACAGTAGGTAACGGGTAGAGCATTTCTGATTTCACCTGTGCTATAGACAAATCAAGCTGAGTCAACTCTTCATTTTCAATGAAGGTGGTGGAATTGGTGTTCCAGGGGCGTTAACTTTGCCTCCTGGAGGTGGGCAGCAAGATGAGCCAGACAGACCCCAGCACAGGCATCTGCAGTTTGGCAGAGAAGTGGGAGATTAGATGGAAGGAGCCTTAACAGTTTTCCCAAAGCAGATCTGTGCAGATGTGTGCATGAGTTGATCCTCATGTCAGGAAAGGATGGCAGTTTTCAGGTTCAGAGACAATGAAAACTTGGTGAGTAGAGTGGCAGGTCATACCTGTTAAGGAGTGAAGGTTATTGTGATTAAAGGGTGGGTGAAGGATACAGTGTTTCTCTGCAGCATTTTCTTACAGGAGGCATAAGATTTTAGAGTTTTGAGTTGACTGTGTATGGGTAAAGTTTTGCCATCATATCATCACTGGCTTATGTACTCTGGGCCTAGGGCAGTAATGCCAGAAATTTATAGTTTGCTTTGGTCTTCTATTTGAAAATACATTCTGGGGAAATTAAACCTCATACAAGGTGCTTTTGCATCAGCTGCACCATTTCAGATAATTTTATTTCATTTCTACAGGGATAAAAGGGTATCTGTACAAGATTGTTCTTGTCTCTGACAGAGCAAGTGTCCCAGCATGTGGCTGAGGGGGTGAGCACGCAGATTTTCTGTCTGGTCCCTGAAGAGCTCGAAAAGGACTTTGTGATTTGCCAAGATCTTTCTGTTAGTCCCTTCCATTGGTTCATCCCAGGAGGGCATGAGAACTGGTCCTGAGCGTGAATGTAAGGGTATCTAACACAGGGGATTTCCTGTGAGTAAAAGTAACAACAGCACATAATGAAACACATTCACCAAACAACACAAGTGCCTTTATTATTCCTTTAAATCTGAGCCTGTAAACACAGGAACCAGTAAGTCACTGCACTTTTGGGAGTAAAGTTGAGCACATGAGTAAGCTGAAGTGTGAGACTTCATAAATAATTATATTTGGTAGCTGGAAAGGAATCCTTCCTACTGTAACATTACAGATTCAGTAAAAAAGTAACTGAATCCTGTTTTTATTTTCAGTATGCCACATTTTTAGATAAGTGAATTCCTCAAACAAAAAACGATGTATTGCACATCCCAAAGGGGATAAAAAGAAAATACATCCATTACCTTCTATTATTTATGCAGGAATGGAGTTCTCTGCCTTGTAATTGTATTTGTAACATTGGACTTGAACTCAGAAGACATTAAATTTCCTTCTTCAGCACATGCTTCCTGTGTGACTGGATGATAACTACATGTTATTGCTATCTCTTATTTTTTCCATTTTAGTATGGGCATAATTCCTCTTTTCTCTACAGTTTTCTATTTAGCATGTCAGCTACTCAACAGTTATTCTTAAATAAGCTTCTCAACACTACAATATGGATTCACCACAGAACGTGTATTCCTCTAGGACCAGGAATTCAGATGATTAAATCCAAATTCACAAATATTTTCCCTATGCTCTTAGTTGCCTGAAAAGTTTGTAATAGCTAATCTTCCCATCAGTGGAGCTCCAGAATGTCTTAGTTGATTTCTTCTGCTTGGAGTTCTGAATGTTCTCCTTGGGATTCTGAGAAAATTCTGAGTCCTTTATTTCTTTGGACACAAGTTTAAAATTCCTAACCTTCTCAGCTGCAAATTTCACCCAAAGAAACACTAGAAATTTGTTACCACATTTACTACAGTCACACATCTTCTATGAGCTTAGTTTTACTAGTATGAACCTAGAGTTATTTCTAATATAATCTTTTCCCATTTCCTGGCTTCAGCTTTTGAGAACACTTGCTTCAGAAAGGCTAAAACCTCAGGCTATTTATCTAAAAACTCTTTTCCCAAGTCCTCCAAAGTCTCACTTTTGATAAAAAAAATTACATGTTTTATTATACCACAGAGCAAAAAAAGAACTATTGTGTGTGTTCAGTTGGGTTTTTATTTGTCTTAGACCAAAACGTTCCCTAGTTTTGGCCATCAGTGCTTCAGGACAATCTGTTATTTAATTTTAAACTTCAACATTTTGTAAAGCATACATCTGGATAAAATGGAAAGTAATGGGTAATACTCAGCTGTCTCAACCCGTTGGAGGATTTCTGTTTTGGCAATAGCTCTTGCAGAGGGCAAATCTCATCACTTCTGGATGTGAAGAAAAACGTCTCCATGGCTGTACTGAAAGATAAATGCAACCTTTGGGAGCGGACAAAAATCAAAGACTGAAGTTCGTCTAAATAGTATCGTTTACAACAGGTTTATAAAATCGCAGGAAACATTTTGTTGTCTCCTGACCATCTCTGTTTTGGCTTTTGTTTTAAATGTGTCCTTTCCCAGTTACTTTTCTCTTTTCCTATCAAACTTTGGTATTGTATACTTCCTGTCAAACCTTGGTATTGTATACTTCCCATGTTGCTCTTGCTAGCTGCTCATGAGTTGATTAAGGTGAGATATAGAAAATTTGTTGGAGGTCAAAAACTTCCCCAGGGACAACGTTCTGGAGACTGTCTGTCAAAATAAATTTGGAAAGACCCATTGAAATAAACAAATGATAGCTTCTTTCTACAGCGATGCAAGTTTAAATTGCATCCCAGTAAATATCCACACCAGAAGGCAGAGTAAGACAGAAACAAAACTGCACACAACACCCTATCAGAAAATAATCCTTTAAATTTGGTCTGACAGTAGAAAGATAGCAAACCTACAAATATCTGTTACGGTGAAAGGAAAGAGGACTGTGAGGCTTGCTGTGAATTACTGCTTCTGAGTGCTGGCTGGTATTCTGAAAAATAGCAGATAAAGTGGCTGGGTAACAGCCTGGGTTCGAATTGATGACTTCTCCACTGCCATGGCACCCGTTTGTGCACTTGCTAGTTTAAGTTATCCTGTATCTAGTCTCTTCCTTTTCCCATTTTAATATTTTGTATTCAGTCATCTACCTCACCATTAAAATACCCATAAACATTTGGTTATTGCTGTTATGTGATGATATCTTAGATTAGCAAACTACGGTGGACCTTTTCTCTGAATTCTTTTTTCCTTGCCTTATTTTCATTTCCCTTGGATTAGACAAAATGAGACTTTCCTCTTTCATGTTGTTAATCGGTTTCATTTTACATTTCATATGAACTAACAGTGCTGCTGAGATTGATCTCACAGCGTGGCTGGGAAAGAAGATGAATATTTTATGAACTTATAAAAGATAAAATGAAAGCATATTATTCTAGGGATGTATTGTTGATGTTCCATGTAAAATTGTGACAGCATGTCCATTCAGAACCTTATTTGCACACCTCTCTCATCTCTTTGAGAGGAATAACTTTTCCATGTCAAAATTCTTGCACTTAATGTGATTGCAAAGCCTTTTTGTCATGAAAATTGACAAATACTTCTGAAGTTAGAAGGATTCACACAGACATCACCATGGAAATTTATAAGAGGTTACATGTTTTGTAGATACATTTCCATAAGTATTAAAGCATGGTGCAATGAGGAGTTTGGAGAAAATTACTCTAAAATAATACCTGCAGAAACTCACCCAATGCTTGTCACTGCTCAGAGGCCGTGCACGAGCCAAACTGAGTAGGAAAGACGCCTCAGTCAATTTAGCGCTTCAGTGCAAGTGGTGCTGAAGAACTGAGCTGGCCAAATTCTCAACGTTTTTACCTTAGTAAGCCCGAAGCTTTAATGAACTCAGTTGGTGAGGATGATGTCCGATTTCCATTGTTCTACCACGCTTTTAAATTCAACAGAGTTCCTGGTTCATGCTGCCTCATGACAGCTGAAGGGAAAGGGCATCCCTTGCCTGATCAGGGCGTGCTGAGGATCAGGATCCAGCTAGTCTTGACTCCCTGCTGTCCGTGTTTTTCACAACTACAGAAACACTTGGATTGCTTTCACAAGCTGGTTGTATTGAAAGGTTATCTGGTGATGGAGACATGTTTAAATAAAAGTATCATCACACTGAGGTTAGTGGCAAAAAAAATTTTGAATTAGCAGGGCTTAATTTCAGAGTAATATATAAATACTCAAAAACTTTAATGCTTGGGTAAACCTAGAGCCCGTGTCTCTGCCCCACAGCCAGAGTATGTGTGCTCTAGATGATGTGACATAAGGGCATTTGTGTCACCGTACACTCAGGCAACATATTTCCAGATATTGCCTTACACCGGGCCAACACAGTTTGCAGTATAACATTGCAGCACCATCTGCAGTAATCACGCATGGGAAGAGCTACAGCGGCTCACCGACCTTATGGGCAAGAGCTACAGCGGCTCACCATCCCTCTTAGAGGCACGGTCACCCATAAAGCAGTCCAATCCCAGACTTGCTTGGGCAAGAGCTACAGCAGCTCACCGTCCTTCCCAGAGGCACGGTCGCCCAAGGCAGTCCAATCCTGGACTCACATGCGTAGGCTACTCACGGCTCTCCTGGGCACACCCCCGCCCAGGGATTACGCGCCGGCCGGCTTTTCCACTTCCCCCAAGTGGATTGCAGTCCGTGAGGCTCATACTGCCAGAGGCTTCCAGAGCTTCTAAGGCTCAGCCAGTTATCGCCGCGATACATACAAACACAGGCACCAGATGTCAGAGTCCAAAGAGTCCAGCATGGCGTAGGGTAGCAGGCATCAGCAACCAGAGGCAGGCAGTGGCAGAGGAGGGTGGCAGGCAGAGGCAGGCATCAACAGGCACGAGCCAGCATCCGCAGGCACCAGCTCGGCATCTGCTGCTTTTGTGATCCTTATACAGCACAGCCCTTATACCCATCATCCCTTGGGCTACTCATGTGCTTCTTGTTGTAGGAATCACCACACCTGCATTCAGTGCTGGCCTTCCCTCCTCCCAGGGACACAGCCACAAGCCATCAAGGCCAAGGCTGCCTACAGCCTACTCTTGTAACCCCACACATTTGCACCATTTGCACTCACCAAGGTTTCATTCCATTTTGTTTATATAGGTCTGGAATTGGTCCACGCATGCTTAGAAGCACAAGATGGGCTTTGCTGTGGTTTCGGGATGATAAACAAAAGTGCTTTCAAGGAAGCTGAATTACATTACTGTGCAGTTTTGGTGTTATTCTCAGAATATGGCTCTGTGCTCTGTCATGCTGGTGGCTGTGCATTATTCTCAATAAGAACATTACTGCACAGGTGCTTCCATCAATAGCAGCTCACTGATGGGATTGCACGGTGCTGTCAGGTCACTGATGCTGTTCTTGGATGACGTTTTCAGGGGGAAAAAAAAGCTTCAGCTGATGTAATGACCTAAATCTAATGATTTGAAGACAGAACACTCAATCATGGTTTCAATTCCAGAATTTTGCACCTGTAAATTGTAGGTCAAGGCCACAGTCTCCAGGAATATTTGACGCTTGACCAGAAATCCAGCTTATCCTGGGCAAAACTCCCAGACAGGCACCTCCACTGAGTTTGAAGTAAGAAGCATGCCCACCCTCATGAAGGAAGAGAGGTGCAAGTTAGCCCTTGCTGCGCTCAGTTGAGAGATTTGTGTTGAACACATAGCATATAAAAATAGATTTTAAAAGTTTCGGAAGTCAAATTATTCTTATTTTGACTTTGGAAATGTATTTCTTTGTGCTGAGAGGAAAAGTTACTGTACTTTATCATTGCCTTGTTATATGATAGCTGGAAATGAAAGAAATACTGTGTTTTCTAGGTGTTAAATTTTTTATCACTAATCAAAGGAAAAAATGTTCTCAGTCACTGTGTAGTTAGAAACACACATGAAGACGAAACACTGCATGGGCAATTAGATTGTTTTTGCAATTTCCTACAGATTATTTAATTAATCTGGGAGACTTTATTCAAGGACAGGTATGTTAGTTTTCTTCTATCTAAATAATATTGGAGCTCTCATAACCATGTCATCATGGTATTTTATTCTCATAAGGATTCTTTATTTGTAAGACTTGTTCTTTCTTGTCATAGCCAGTGTTGTTGTGTGTGAAGCCAGTAATACTTGCTCTTTTGTCCCTTTCAGTTAATGATGTAGGCATTGGTGACTCTAATCCACAGTTCTGCTGCTGCAGCCCTTCACTCCATTCTTTTTCATCCCAAGGTTAATAACAAAGTAGTGGAATAATGAACATACCATAGGTAAATAAGGAGGCTAACACCAGTGCTGAGATTTATTTAAAAATCTTTAAAAGAGTGGAGAGGAAGAAGGAAAGAACTACTGTCATTAGAACTTTTAGAAAAATTAAATTACTTTCTCAAGACTTTGTGATGTATATTGGTTTGGGATTTATCTTGTTTTCTCTTTAGATTTTAGATTCAATGAACTTCTTGTCAAATACTGTTACTTGTCTTTCTCATAGGACTCCTACCATCACTATGAACTTTGTGCTATGCATTTACATCATAAGGTTTATGCTCTGAACAGTTTTTAATACAGATATCATGGGTAATATGGGTAAAAGCAGGCAAGATCACATAGTTCCAAGATCACTTTCTGAGCATATGATAGAAGTTGAGGGTGATTGAACACAAGAATAGACTCTGCTGAGAGGTTGACTCGTAGGCATTTAAGATCCAACAGGGCTCATCCCTGGGCAGCTTGCTCTACTTGACCCTGCTCTGGGCATGGGGTTGGACTTGGTGATCTCCAGAGGTCGTGTCCAGTTCAGTAATTCTGTGTGGTTGTTTGCCAACCAGACCCAAGTCTCTGGCATCTTATGACACAACTGTTCATTGAACCACATCATCTTTGCCATAAAATTGTACGAAAGCAATATTGTTGTGGATGGAGACCAGTTCTGCAATTATTAGATTGAGCAGTACTCCTTCATAGGAATTGTCCCATTGACTTTTATATTAAATTGGCTTTTGAGCACCTCTTGACCTGAAGGCTAAGTTCTTAGTATGCAATTCAATTTAAAAATTAATTGACACTATTAAGACACTTCTTCCAAACCCAGATTAATAACCCTCTTAATTTACAAACCTAGGAGCCCTGAATGAATTAATAATGTATTTACTGGGTTTATATATTGGCATTCCTACAATACTAAATGGGTGCAATTGGTATTAGTTCAGCTGGTCTCAGATTGAAACTGATTTCTCCCAGTGATGAGAGAAAATGACAAATTGTTCATTTGTCAGGATTTTATCTCCTGTGGGATACGCTTTAGAAAGGAGTGCTGGAAATAGAGGAAAATATTGCATTATCCTACACAGATAAGCTAACAATGAATTATTTTTTACTTCTTTCCAGGTGAAACCAAATTTTCAGTGGGACCCATATAGTGCTGCTTTTCTTGTGTGATTTAATTTTCGTGAGTGCATTTTGAAGTGTCAGTGGAACAAATCTTTTGTCCTTGCTACTTGCTCTTAAAAAATGAGTGATGCACTGGCAGCTGTTTCCTTGCACTGCTAGTATGAGAAAATGTCTGACCTACTCAATTAACAATGTTATTTTCTGAAGTACTTAATTGTTTTCCTGATATTGCTCCTTCAGTTTTAGTATTCAGTAACCTGAGGATGCCCTTCTCTCAGAAAGTACACAGGTTTCCACCTGCACATTTTGTCTATGCAATGATCTTCCTAAAGCAGATCTGTGTCACCGTACACTGAGGCAACATATTTCCAGATATTGCCTTACACCGGGCCAACACAGTTTGCAGTATAACATTGCAGCACCATCTGCAGTAATCACGCATGGGAAGAGCTACAGCGGCTCACCAACCTTATGGGCAAGAGCTACAGCAGCTCACCATCCCTCTTAGAGGCACGGTCACCCATAAAGCAGTCCAATCCCAGACTTGCTTGGGCAAGAGCTACAACAGCTCACCATCCTTCCCAGAGGCACAGCCGCCCAAGGCAGTCCAATCCTGGACTTTACATGCGTAGGCTACTCACGGCTCTCCTGGGCACACCCCCGCCCAGGGATTACGCACCGGCCGGCTTTTCCACTTCCCCCAAGTGGATTGCAGTCCGTGAGGCTCATACTGCCAGAGGCTTCCAGAGCTTCTAAGGCTCAGCCAGTTATCGCCGTGATACATACAAANACCCATCATCCCTTGGGCTACCCATGTGCTTCTTGTTGTAGGAATCACCACACCTGCATTCAATGCTGGCCTTCCCTCCTCCCAGGGTTACAGCTGTAAGCCATGAGGCCAAGGCTGCCTACAGCATACTCTTGTAACCCCACAGATCTGCACACTGTTGTGCCTTGGCTTCTACTGAAGTCCATCATCTTAGCATTGTCTTCAAAAGAAATAAAGTTAGTCAGATTTTTTTTAAATTATTTTTGTACATTAAAAAAATACTGAAAGTTGTTGCTTTTGGATTGTACCATTGCAAAATCTAAAAGACATTAATTTTGAAACTATCTTCTCAAGCAAGCCAGTTTAGGAAAAAAAATCCACAATAAAGAAAGAGTTAGACTAGAATTTTCAGTGTCTTTTACAGCAGTCTCGCTGAAGAACATGTTTTCAGTCTTTGAAAGGGAGGAAGAAGTCACCTTGTTTCTTAGACAGCAATAACCAGACTGGTAAAAAATAGGTCAAAAAAGAACCTTTTTCAAGGTTTGTTTGTTTTCTATACATTTAAGGGAAATCAGTCAATTTTGTGATTTAGAAATAGCAAGTCTATTCCAGCCAAAAAGAGCAAACAAAGTAATTTACACTTCTTCTAGGTGTAAATATGACAGCATTAAACTCCATTGAATTGATTTGCATATATGTATGTTATAATTAATTATCAAAACAAAGTCTGTGTGAATATTAAGAGACTCTCTTTGGTCCTAGTAGAAAAAAGAGTTAAAAACAAACTTGAATTTCTGTTCTTAATGATTTATTTTGAACTTCAGTTTTCTAGTATATGTACTTATATCCTACAGTTTACCTTTAGTTTGACATTTATATGTTATCTTTGAGTAGTTCTAAGCCTAGTTTGTCATTTGAAAAGTGGATGATTTTCTAGGATAATTGCTGGAGATGTGGAAGGCAACATAATTTTTTTAGAAAGAATGTAGCTGCTTGTATTTTTTTTATTCTGAATCACAGGCACTTTTTATGGTTCTAGAAATTGTGATCCTAGCAGTGATTTTGACTGTTACGAGTGCTTACACTTTGGGAGCTCACTCCCTTTTGCAAAAGCATGGCACTTGACAGTGTTTGTTACTACTAACACTTGCCTTTCTGCAGTGATAAGAGGATGGCAGTAGGCAGGTGTTATGCTGTGACTACTACTTAGCAGGAGAAACTTGCTCCTTATCCCAGCCCTTATTCTCCCATCTGCTTGCTTCACTCTCTGTTGTATCTGGCTGGAATCCAGATTTGTAAACTCTTTTGGGGACTTGGATTTTTTTTTATATATATATTCCATGCTTCTAGATAACTTAACACAGAAAGCACAATAATTATCCCTTCTTCTAAGACTGAAGGACAAATATTGTACTCTACAGTCTTGCCTCCTTAAGACCATCAGAACTTAACAAACTGTAGGTCTGCATTGTGGCTCCATCCCTGACCATGCAGCTCACTTTTCTTGTAGTAAGAATAAGCCTTCTTAAGTGCCCTTATCTGGGCTAACAAATAAAAATAATTAGTGTATCTACAACACCAGACTAAATTAGTAAATAAATTTAGCCATTTATTATAATTGTATCTTGGTGGTGGTGAGTTGAATTTAATTAACCATTATTAATTAAAATAAAGAGTACTGCAACAATTCCTTGTTATCTTAAACTTCTAAATTAATCAATGAGCTAATATTTGGGTAAAATCAAAGTATATTCATACTTTTGTTTTATTTTACATTTGGGTTGGGGATTTCTTTTTCCCAAAAGTTGGTTAGAGTATTGTGCTAATAACACCGATACTGTGGGTTCAATCGTCATATAAGCTATTCATTTAAGAGTTGGGCTTGATGATCCTTGTGAGTCCCTTCCAATTCAGAATATTCTATGGAAGATTGTTGTAGCCTGTTTTAAAATCGTGATTTAATGGCGATGCAAAACAATACCTCGGTGCTGTGGAAGCTTATGGAGCACACATCTTGAGTGCCACCACACTTCAGTGCCAGCACATGCAGCCCAACTGGGGATCACACCCAGCCAGCATGGGTTTGTGAAAGGCAGGTCCTGCTTGACCAACCTGAGCTCCTTCTGTGACCAGGTGACCCACACAGTGGATGAGGGAAAGGCTTTGTTTGTTTTCTACCTGGACTTTAGTAAAGCCTTTGACAGAATTTTCCACAGAATTTTCCTGGAGAAACTTGCTGATCGTGGCCTGGATGGGAGCACTGTTCACTGGGGATAAAACTGGCTGGACAGCTGGGCCCAGAGAATGGAGGGGAATGGAGTCACCTCCAGCTGGTGGCTGGTGCCAGTGGGGTTCCCCAGAACCCAGTACTGGGGGCAGTCTTGTTTAATATCTGTATCAATGGTCTGGACAAGGGGATCCAGTGCTCCCTCTATGAGTTTGGAGATGACACAAAGTTGAGTGGCAGTGATGATCTGTTGGAGGGCAGGAAGTCTCTGCAGAGGGATCTGGACAGGACTGATGGGCTGAGGCCAATTGTGTGAAGTTCAACAAGGTTGAGTGTTGTACTTTGGCTACAACAACCCCAGGCAGCACCACAGGCTGGGGCAGAGTGGCTGCAAAGCTGCCTGGTGGAAAAGGACCTGTGGGTGCTGGTCAACAGCAGCTGAACCTGAGCCAGAGTATGCCCAAGGGGCCATGAAGGCCAATGGAATCCGGACTTGTATCAGCAACACTGTGGCCAGCAGGACCAGGGCACTGATTGACCCCTCTACTCAAACTGGTGAGGCCGCATCTCAAATCCTGTGTTCAGTTTTGGACCCCTCACTACAAAAGGACATTGAGAAGGACATTATTAAGGTAATTCCCTCTCAAATCAGGGCTTGGCTAGATTTACATTAATTTTTTCCAAAAAGAGATCTCTAAGGACATTGCTGGAATGAGTCCAGAGAATGGCAACAGAGCTGATAAAGACTCTGGAACACTATGAGGAGTGGCTGAAGGAGCCGAGGTTGTTTAACCTGGAGAGAAGGAAGTTCAGAGGGGAACTCATCACTCTATAACTACCTGAAAGCAGGTTGTAGAAGCTGGGGGGCGGACTCTTCTCTGTGGTAACAAATGACAGGGCAAGAGGAAATGGCCTCAAGTTGTGCCAGAGAAGGTTTAGGTTTAGGAGAAATTTCTTCTCTGAAACAGTTGTCAAGCACTTGAACAGGCTGCTCAGTGGAGTGGTGGAGTCACCATGCCTGGAGATGTTTAAAAGATGTGTAGATGTTGCACTTAGAGACATGGTTTAACGGTGGAGTTGGTAGTGCTGTGTTAACAGTTGGACTCAATGATCCTAGAGGTCTTTTCCAACCTAAATGGTTATGTGATTCTATTCTATAATGCAAATGGATTTAGACTCTGAATGCGCACATTTTTAAATATGCTTTGAACTTTAAACAAATAAGCAGTTTCTTTACGGGCATAGCTCATTAAAGAAGTACAAAATTCCTGCAGGTGATTCTAAGATCAGTGCCCTGCATAGTTATGTTGACACAGAAAATGATGTTGTTATGGCCTTGAAGAAGCCAAAGGGAAGAAGAGGATTTGTAATTATGTTTGAGGTATTCAAATTATTTAAAAGTTACTTTATCTACAGGGTTCATACACTTTTCTCAGGCTCTCCTATATTTTCTTCAGATGAGCTCTAAAATAATTCTCTGCTTACATTTCCTAGTTTTCGGTTCACCTTGCCTGGCAAAATTTATGAGTGCAGATGAACTTGCAACTAGTACAGTGAACTATCAATCTATTATTTCATTTTATTAGAACAGTAATGAAAATCTGATGCTCAAGTCCTTAAACTTAAATGATGTATTTCTGAATTTGTAGGCTACACATTTGGGAAACAATCAGCTGGACAGAATGCTGTCCCCATGCACTGCTCTTTGCAGCATAACATCCTTTATTATGTTGCTGTTTATTTATTATCCCTCTAATGCATTATTTCACTCAAGATGTACTTATGTAACAGGACATAAAAATAATTTGCAGAGTAGTAGATGGAAGTTAAAACACACTGCTGTCTACGTTAGGCAGGATTTAGTCAGAAAGCTAAGAGGAAAGTCATGGAAAATGTAATCTTCTCTATTTTTTTCCTTGTCTTAATCTTTTCTGTTCCTTCTCTGTACATGCCATATTTAATCAGATCCAACTGCTTGAAGATTCCTGCATTTTTAGAGATCCCTTTTTGGAAAAAATTAATGTAAATCTACCCAAGCCCTGATTTGAGAGGGAATTATCTTAAAACTGATTTTGAATGACAGTTGTATTTTACTTTTTTTTTACTTAGAAATGTTAATATACCTGTTGTAGTAAAAAGCTTTTGATAGTGAATTAGAAATTATCCTGTTTCCCAAGGATTGCACTTGAATTACCTATATACATGAAAGTGAGAAAACAATAACATAATTATTATTTAGAATGAATTGTTACTATTATGTCCAAATACAAGTCATTATAATACTTCAATAATTTGTGATTATTTCCAGAATCTGTTAACAAATGTGTTCATGCAAACATGATCAAATCTGTACTTCGACATATGGTACGATGTTTTTAATGGAACACGATAATCCAATGAATGAAAGAGATGCAAATCGATACTTTAAAATACTGTAGGAAAGTGGGTTTGATTTCCTTACTGTGTGTCTCCTGTCTTCTCTGAAGTGCTGGATGCAAGGTTCAGAACCATTTCTGTAAGGTGGTGGTGTTCATTCTTGCTGCTCGAATGAATAGGTGCTAAATTTAATTTTGGTGTCTGGAGCTTTCCTTGATAACCTGCTAAAAAACTGAATCTGCTCAGTGAAGTTCACCCTATCCAGACTCCTCTGAGGCATCTTTGACAAGGCTCAGAGAAATAACTGAGCTGCCAACAGACAAGAAGTGGGTGGAATCACTTGGCTGTGGGGTTCCAAGAGTCTTCTGAACTTTTGGGTTATGTCAGAGAGGTGAGATCTTCCTCTGCTCAGTAGATCTCGAACAGGAGGGTCCTACCAGCACCCAAAATTGCACAGCTGAGCCAGGGGTGTCTCGGGAGCACCTGCAGAGAAACACAAGCTCAGGCCTGCAGGAGCAGGGTGGACTCCTGTGGTGGGAAAAGGGTGTTCATTTAGGGAAAAACTACAGCACTGCGAGAGATGCCAGAAACAGCAAGGAAAAAGCAATGGTGAGGCGGGACTCAGGTTTTGCTAAAAGTTGTAAAATGCTTTGAAAATTAAACTTACTGAATATTATTCCTTTTTTCTTGTGCTATATTCCTGCATAAATAGATATATATGGGTGAAGTATGGATATATTTTTGTGTCCTTGTTCGTATAGAAACTCTGAATACTAAAATTAATGTATATAACAGTTATCTTCAGAGAAATCGACATTAGTAGCTGCAGGAAGCATAGACATAATTCTTTAGAAATATAAATTCTCCTTTTCTTAATACCCATAAAACCTTGCTGTTGTGTGGGCAAGACTCCAAATGCTGTATTTCTGTAAAATAGCTACCAAAATCAGCTACTGTTCATTTAAAGTATCATTTGGAAACCATAGGAATAGGAAAACTTAATTGGGAAAAAAATATTTCTATCTATATACTTCATAAAATATGTAACAAATTCAGAACCTGCAGATAGCGGCTGTGGTGACACTTTTCATGCAGACTAAACAGGAGGAATCCAAAGTCCCCAGTTAGGATAATAGTCACCTTGATTTCTAAAACATCCTGCAGAAGAGAACAATTGACTTTTCGGTGCTGGATCTGGGTAAGCGTGTTTCAAATATACACTGCACTGGTTTCAGATGTAAAACTCCAGAAGGACTTGGGTCTTACGGAGTTGTGGTGTTGCAGAGTCAACTTTGAGTAGTCAGGGGAAACTTGGAGCTATAAACCTGGCTAAGTATAAATTATACGTTGATAATTAATGTTCATCTGATGTATAGATAGGGTGCCCAAGAAAGAGATCCACTGGTGTCTTCAATATGAGTGTAAAAATTCTTACAACATTCTTATGCCCCATGTTAAATTGTAAGAAAGGACATTTATGTGCACAGACCATGTTTTACAGCTATTTTTTCCTCCACCTAATGGTTGATCTCCATTCAATAAGTGAAAATCCTGTGATCAACTCCCTTTGGCAGCCTGATGATATGGCACCTGCATTTCACAATTTCTCATATTGCAGCTGTTTTATTTTACAAAGAGTACATAACTCTATGTATTCAAGGGAGAGGAGGGATGGCATTTTACCCATGATCAGAACACAAGGAGCACACATGGAGCACACATGGAGCATTGTACTGCCTGATTAAATAGTCCTTGGAGCAAGGGCTGAAATTTATGTAACTTTCCAGCAGGAATTGATCACCCTTATGTTTGTAATATGTATCTAATATCCCACATAATCTCTGGTGTCATCAAGTGGCTATTTCTATATGTCATGCACAGTGGAACAGTTTAAAGGACTGAGAAGTTCCAATATCTTGTGTTTAAATGCATTAACGTGGAGAGCATGTGGCAGGTTGAAAGCTCTGGATGGAAAATATACATTTTTTCTTGTTCATCACACAAGCACTGTGCTGGCTTCTAGGTAAGAGAAACGTGTCTTCATCAGCTCTTAATTCTGGGGGCCAAAAAGTGGGGGTGTGTTTTGCTATTAGAGCTCTTTGTGGGAAAAGGATGATGGAAAACCAAGTACATGATTTTCAACAGGGGCTAGACATGGTGTGAAAAGGGGGCCACAAGTAGGAATGACCACACCCTGCCCAAATTTGTTCACAGTCAAAGTAGTAGTTGAGATCTAATCCAGTTTAGTGGTAGCTGCAACATCTTTCCAGGTAGTTTTGTATGTCACAGACAGATCAGGGCACTGTTGGAAGGAAGACGTGACAGAGGTCTAAAGATGTAGGAATGAAAAAAGAAATCTTCCCTAAACAAAAGCTGGGTGAGTGGGTGGATATGAGAGAAGATGGGAAATTATGTTCTTTTTTCAACCTGGTTTTGCAACAAGAAAGAAAACTCCCATTTATTTATTTCTTTTTTGAACAGTCAGTCTAATTTTCACTCATGATAGGAGGACATGCATGAAATTATTTTAATGAACAGATACTTAAAGGAAGCATAATCAGGGAGATTAGGGGGTTCTGTACTTTTTCAGCTTTTATGTCTGTATCTACATGTACGAATATTTTCAAGAATTAATAATTTACTTTCAAAAATGCTTTGGGCTTTTCAAGTAATTCTTTTTTTTAAGCACTGATGTAACCACATATTTTTCCATTGATGGTTCAGAAATAGGATTTTCCCCCTGTTTTTATCTGTCAAATTCAGTAGAGATAAGGTATTTATGACATAGTAACCAAGTTACTGCTCTGCGCAGCACAGTGTTGCAAATGTGTTTGTAAAATGTTTGACTGTTTCATTACTTCCTAGAGCTCTGTGCACGGAAAACTTCTGCGTAGTATTTCAAGAGCTTTAGCTCTATGTCTCTATTTACCTCAATAGAGAAATATTTAAATAAAAGGTTTTAAAATTACTGGTGTCTCCACGTATAACAATGGTTTAGGCTATTGTTATAGTGATTGACTGAGCTGAAAAGAAAATACAGGACAATTCTTGAAGGATCAGAATGTAAACCTAGAGCATCTTAATTAGAATAAAAATACTTTTGATAGCAGGTTTTTATTCTTAAAACAATGAAATTTTTATTTGTAATATGTCAGAATTTTTTCCATGTTTTTGTTATTGCCATCAATAGTTTCAGCCTAGCCAAATTAGCCACAGAAAAAAGGCACATAAGTGACTTCCTACCAAGAACACAAACATCTGCTAAGCAGTTGCAAGTACAGGAGGCTGACATGGAGGACAAAATGCTGTAAATAAGGAATAAGGGTCTGGAACCTGTAATTATGATCAAAGATAGTTAAAAGGCCATGTCAAACCACTGTGGACAGGAGGATATACTGGAAATTAAGACTAAATTAGTGCAAAATAATTCCCAAAAAATTATTTTTTTTCTTTTCAGTCTTCCCCAGGAAGTGTCAATTTGTTAATTTAGTTACATTTTGCTCTTTTTGCTTTTATCCACTTTCCTCTTTTCATTTTATTTCAAGAATTAAAGCAAAAAAGCCTTTTAAAATTACTGCTAGAAGCAGAGAAGTCAAAGTTCATCCTTAGAAATAAAGGCATGTGGAGGAGTATCCATTTTACGCTGCTGCAAAGGGTTTCAGAAAGTCTTGCCCATGCCTGTGCTTGTTTATGCTGTGCAAATGGGAAGGCATTTCTCAGAGGAATGCAGCAAGCAGCGTTTCTGAAAGCAATCGGGAAATTCTTGCTGATGTGGGAGTTGCCAGCGCTCTCCCAAGCTAATGAAAAGCCCAGGTTTGGGATTAAGTTCGAAAGAAGTGTCTGCTAATTGATTTTCGTTATGTGTGGAATAAGAATGGTTAGAGGCAGGGCTGTGGCTCCCTCCTGAAAGGCCAGACACTGCTCTGGCTGCCAGGGCATTTATTATCACCTCCCAAATCCAGGGTCTTCAGCCTCCCTTGCAGTGATTGCAGCTGTGGTGTCTTCTGCACTCACAACTCTTCCTTATTCTTCTCACTCACCCTTCGATGCTCCTTTCAGCTCTGTTTGGGCAGCTTGCTGTAGCTTTGCACGCCCGACCGGGGTTATTTCGGTATTTAAACCCCAGCTCTGGAAGCACGGCCGGGCTCAGCAGTGCCGCCGCTGGCACCCGAGCGCTGCGGGCACCGAGCGAGGAATATCCGCACCGCAGCCGCAACCGGGAGCAGTCTGTGCCTGGCCAGGGGTGTCCCTACCCATATCCCGCAAACATTTCTGCGTGGGAGCGTTCCTAGCAGCTCAGTTATCGTGCTTGACCCCCGGCTCCCCGGTGGGGAGGTGCGTGTGCTGGCCAGCAGCACAGCTGGGGTGATGCCGAGCATTCTGGAGTGCCATCTGCCGGCACCGCATCCCAGTGCCGGCTGCGGCAGGAATTCTGCCCCGGTGGCAGGAGATGGACGGCGGGGTGAGCGCCAGTAGGTGTGAGCTGTAAACTGCTCCGCCCCGGGGTAAGGACGGAATTATCAGGATAATCAGTGATGTAGAGTTGCCTTCCAGTTCTTCTTCTTCCCAAGAGCAAGGCAGCCCGGAGACACTGGGGCCTGCATTTTTCCTGACTTTTTGTTATAAGTATTAGTTACATTGGCTTTATAAGCGTTACAAGTCTGCACTTTTACCAGAGATTTCTGTTTGACATGACACGTTTACAAACAGTTTGGTTACTCCTGCTTCATTCTGAGCTCTGATTTGAAGGGATTGAATCTATATTTCCATTTCTATGGAAACAGCTAACTGTCTTCTAATATAGCTGTTTTGTAACTGCTGGGTCTGATTCTGTTCTCATGTGGGCTGTTTTTAATCCAGTTTAGTGCTGTCGATCCCACCTGAGTTGCTTGAAGCTGACATTTATAACTGAGAGCATTCAGATCTGCTGCTCTCCCAGCACACTGCAGAGAAAGGGACTTACATGCAAAATGTAAGCAGGTTTGGAGCAGATACTGTAAAACATCCCTCACCATCCATCATTTCAATAGCCCTAGTTCTAACTCCAGAGCTAGAACAGCCACAAATTTCTGTTATATGGCTCACACCGACCTGCCAACTGTGAAGAATCAGCCTTTTTGTATTCATTAGGAACACGGAGTTATATTTGATATTCCTCCAAAAACTTCTGAATACATGATCAGCATTGCATTTGGCTTTGGTGAGGACTTTTTTCCCATTTGTGTTAAAAGCCATAATGCTATGTGTTTCAGAAATGTCAGGTGTTCATAATTGTTCACCTTCTTATGCACTGGTCTGGTACGGAAGCAGGAGTTGTCATTCTCCCACCCCTGACTGTGGGAGAATCTGTTCTTTGGTCTAATTCTATCTGCCTTCCTTCAGAGAAGCGCAGTAGTTTCTCTTGGGAGTTGAATCTTTATTACATTTTGAAATGAGGCCGATATCAAATGGGTTTGATCCTCAGATCAGATGGTTGTGGCTCTGGAAAAATCATAAATGATGCATGGAGGGCTGTCTGGTCATATTGCAATAACAACTTTCATGTTTCTAACAAGTGAAAGCACATGAAAAGCTAGGAAAAACATGAATACTTCCCTAAGATGGATTTTGTCTATTATTTAGTCATTTGGAAACTGGATACAAAGATATCCCTCACACCTGTGTAACAGCCAGAGCAGGAGTGACCATTACCTCCACAGGCTTCTTGCAGCTCATGTTCATAATGTCCTGCTCTCCCCGGTTCAGAGAACTTGTGCCCTCTTCTTCTGAGCTGGCAACAGCAGCCAACGAGGCTGCACACATTTACCTCTTGGGAACACTCCTCTTCCTCTTGCTGTGGCTGTGAAAAGAGTTAAAATGTGTACCTGAGGCAGGCTTTGTATTTCACTGTGTCTGGCACCATGGGGCAAACTAGTTTTGAGTCATATTTGCACAGTTCCCTGATGGGTAAAGTAGACACTCTGGTTTTTTGTTGATTCTTGCTCTCCTGAATTGAATCAACTGATGAGCCAGTTCTTCTCTGTGCTACTTTAATGTTATGGTAATATGTGTGGTTTTTTTATTTACTAGTCACAATAGCTTAAAAACAGAGCTGTATTATGGAAAAAATCTGTTCTTGACCTATAACTTATACTATTTTTTTGGAAGAGCTAAAATATACATTACACTAAAAAGACACTATTTATATGCTAAATAAACTAAAGGGAAAAATACGATCAACATGTTTAAACATCTACTGAAGCATACAAAATATATATAATTTCACATTTTCAGCTAAATTATACCATAGAGATACTGATAAATCCATTGCTAGAGGGCCAAATTGGGACTGTGGTAATATACCCAAAGAAGAAATCGTGGTAGGTGGCAATGTATGCCTTAAACAGCTTGGAGAAGGGGGTGGATTAGGGATGGGGGGGTGGGGGATGTTTGGTTTTGTTGTTGTTTTGGAGGCTGTTTTGCTTATTTATGTATGTATTTATTTATTTATTTATTGTAATGTTCCTCGAACACTGTCCTGAATATTCACTTCGTCTTTGTGGATGTATTTGTGGGGATATCTGACAAGGCTGATACTTTCACTGGGCAACTTTGGAAGTCTCAGCATGAGCCCACTTATTAAATAAATAAATGTGGCAGGTGTTACGCTCTCTGTTACTCGCATGGTGCTGTTGAGTCTGAGTGAGCTCATCTTCCTGCTCTCTGAACTCTCTGAACTCTCTGAATAGGCATTTGCCTGGCAAAATGTGCAGAGCTGCCTTCAGACCATCTGCTTTTCTGATTAATTCACATGGGTGGTTCCTGCCCTGGGCCAGGCAGCAGGGGCACAGTTTATGCAGTGTGATGTAAACAGCCCCTCTGAGGCCACAGGGGGAGGGACAGAGTTGCTGGGCATGGACCCTGGTAGAAAATGGGATTTGTCAGGCCCTGTTTGGGTGCGGGATCCTGGGCAGGGAGCCTCAGTCCCAGCTGCTGCCCAGGGAGGCCGACTGTCCTGCCATTCCTCTCCAGCCTTATCCACGCAGCCCGTGTCACCTGCCAGCACCAAGCATGCCATGTGATGATGTCTTGTGAGGGACAGTATGGAAATTATCCAGTGTAAATTGTGTTATTCTGTAAGTTAATCTCGCCACTATTTTAACATCATGGGGGATCATGCCCTAGTACCACTGCAGTCTTGGATTCTGAAAGTGGAAAACTTTTTTTTTGGTGCGAGTGTGTGGGGAAATCCAGGCAGTCTTGCAAAGTCTGGGCCAGACACACATCAGGCTTGAGACCATACATATATCCCAGGTGCACTTGAGTTGATGCTACCATGATAAAATATAAAAGCAGCACAAGACAGTTCCCAATAAAAAGTTATCACTGCAATTCCAAGAAACTGTGTTTAGAGATTTAGAAATCCACTTCTGAGGTCTGTAAGTCTTTCTGCCTTGAGCCTATCTTTTTCCATTTTATCTCAGTCTCTTAATTGTAATTCAGGATTAGTGCTAAGGTGTTAGTGTGTGGTGGGAACAGTAAAATCTCTCCTAGTACTGAACATTTATTGGTTTTAAGCTGTGTAAGACTGTCTGTTATTATTTAAAAGCCTCTTTTGTTTTTACTTTGCAGAAATGACGAAGAGCTCATTCTCCTTAGGATAACATAAATATGGGTCATAAGAATTTTAGTGTCAGCATTTTTCTGTCCATTGCAAGGGCTCACCCCATAGGTGAGACCCTTAATTCATCCTGTCCTTGTGTATGATCATTTTTTCTAGGTTTTTTATTCCTTAAAGGGAAGGTTCTTATGTCAAATACAATGTGATGTTCAGTGCATAGTGGTGCAGAGAATAGAGGGGATGTCCTTATGCACCTCTGGCCTTAGTGACAACAACATATTTGCCTGAGATTATGCAGAACTGGACTCAGTCACCCATGTTGTGTCTTCTGGTGTTAGTTAGTTGTCATATAATTTCAGGATCTAAAATGTAATTTAGTGCGGTGATTCCCGTGCTGTGATGTTTAGTGCTGTGATGTGGGAATCACTTGCACCTGCACAGCCAAGAAAATGCTTGATGGTAAAGAGAGTCGTGCCTGTGGACGTGGTCCTTTTCTTTGGATTGTCTGAAAGTCCATGGCCAATTGACGGGGACCTCTAATAAATACAAAAGCTCCATGTGATTCTGTAGGACAGATCCTGGGATCTCAGAAATTGCCAACATCCTCAGGATGTGACCCTTTGACATCAGTATAAATGATATGTAAATATATAGAAGATGAATCCATAGTTGATCTAAATCTGCCTGCATCTTAAATAACTTAATAATTGCCTAGAGTTTATGCATCACACAGCTTCAGAAATCAAACAATCATCAGTCAGGAGACAGAGTTAAGCTTGAACACACAATTGCATATGTTCTTCCTAAAGATGCTTTCAGTGTAGCAGTATAAATAATTGCTTACTATCAGTTAATAGCTAATTTAATGCAAAATGGAATTTCTTATGCATGCTGACATAGAACAATGTTCAGTGTGCCTCACTGCTTTGTAGGAGTGAAGGCATGATTTCAGCTTATCTAGGTAACAAAAGGTGATTTATCTCAGTTATAATGGTAAAACACCATAGCTCAGGGGGGGCTGCACCCTCTAAACACCAGGGCTTGGATCTGCAGACAGGAGTTGGTTTGATGAATGACATTTCAAGGAGATCTAGAACTCATCGGAAAATATCTGTCTTTGAGAGAGATCTCTGCAAGTGACTTCCTCATTTTCTTCCAAATATGTCCAGACTTTGGTGAATTCCCAGACTCGGGTCTTCATTGTGTCACTGTGGATCCATGTCAGGAATGTGTTTTTTATGTCTGCTTTCTTCCTTTCATACGTTGCCAATTTTTCTTTATTTCTTCATTTGAACAAGAAAGGCAGACCATTATGCAAAAGCTCACTTGGAAAAATAAAATGCCTTGAACTAGTACAGCTGCTTTGCTATAAATAAAGTTAAATATAGTGGGGTTTTAACCTTGCTGTTTCATTACGTTAGATTTAGAATAGCCTCACTAGAAACAAGCCCACTGCATAATGTCCTTGAAGAACTCATGTTTTATGTGTATTTCAGTTCTTGTGAGCAAAACACAGGAACAGTTTGTTATAAGCTGTTATTTATAAATCATGACTGCAGGTACACAGCAGATAGGCACTCCAGTGTCTATGAGCACTGAAAATACTGAGAAAAACAGAGATGGACTTGTAGCAGTGTTACATCTGAATATCCCAGAGATCTGAGTGACCGTGAACTGCATAGATGTAAAATCTTGGAGGATGTGTCCTGTGAAACAATAACTACTTTTCAGTTTTTATACACTTTTCAATAATAAATATTTTGATACAGTATAATAATAAATATTTCAACAATATATACTATATAATTGAAATAATATAGATAAATTGAATAAATATTACAATAAGAAATATTTTTTATCAATCTCACTTCAATGCCTAGTAAAATAATGGAAAAGATTATTCTGGGTGGTATCGAAAAGCACCTGGAGAACAATGCAGTCATTGGTGACAGCCAGCAGAGCTTCGTGAGGGAAAAGTCCTTCTTGTTGAAATGGATTTTCTTCTATGACAGGGCAACCCCCCTAGCTGATCTAAGAAAGCTAGGCATCAGTAGATGTCACCTTTTGGACTTCAGCAGAGCTTTTGATACTTTCTCTCACAGGATCCTGCTGGGTAAAATGTCCCAGCTCACACCTGGATAACAGGGCTACACAATGAGTGAGCAATGGACTCATGGGTCAGGCACAAATGTTATAGTGAATGGGGGGACACCAGGCTGGTGANCAGAGCTTCGTGAGGGAAAAGTCCTTCTTGTTGAAATGGATTTTCTTCTATGACAGGGCAACCCCCCTAGCTGATCTAAGAAAGCTAGGCATCAGTAGATGTCACCTTTTGGACTTCAGCAGAGCTTTTGATACTTTCTCTCAGAGGATCCTGCTGGGTAAAATGTCCCAGCTCACACCTGGATAACAGGGCTACACAATGAGTGAGCAATGGACTCATGGGTCAGGCACAAATGTTATAGTGAATGGGGGGACACCAGGCTGGTGACCTGTCACTGGTGGGGTTCTGAGGGCTCCATCCTCAGCCTGGTTCTCTTCAACATCTTTATTTAACTGGACACAGGACTCAAAGGAATACTAAGTTTGCTGACAACACTAAACTGGAAGGAGCTGGCAATTCCCTCCAAGGGCAGAGAGGCCCTGCAGAGAGACCTCGACAAATTAGACAGACAAGCAATCACCAGCCATATGAAGTTCAACCAGGGAAAGTTCTGGATTCTGCACCTGCGATGGTGTCACCCTGGTTCTGGGCATAGACTGGGGAACAAGAGGCTGGAGAGCAGCTGTGGAAAGGGACCTGAGGGTTCTGGTCAGTGGAAAGCTGAACATGAGCCAGCAGTGCCCTGGCAGCCAGGAGGGCCAACCCTGTCCTGGGGGGCATCAGGCACAGCATCAGCAGCCGGGCAAGGGAGGGGATTGTCCTGCTCTGCTCTGCTCTGGGGCGGCCTCACCTCGAGTGCTGGGGGCAGTTTTGGGCACCACAATATAAAAAAAAGACATTCAGCTGTTAGAGAGTGTCCAAAGGAGGGCCATGAGGATGGTGAAGGGCCTTGAGGGGAATCCTTATGAGGAGCGGGTGAGGTCACTTGGTCTGTTCAGCCTGGAGAAGAGGAGACTGAGGAGAGACCTCACTGCAGCTACAACTTCATTGTGAGGGCAAGAGGAGGGGCAGACACTGATCTCTTCTCTCTTGTCACCGGTGACAGGACTTGAGGAAAAAACATGAAGCTGAGGCCAGGGAAGTTTTGATTTCCTGATAAGGAAAAAGCTTTTCACCCAGAGGGTGGTTGGACACTGGAACAGGCTCCCCAGGGAAGTGGTCCCAGCACCAAGCCTGGCAGAGTTCAAGAAGTATTTGGACAACACTGTCAGGCACAGGGTGGGATTGGTGGGGTGACCTGTGCAGGGTCAGGAGCTGGACTTGATGATCCTGATGGGTCCCTTACTACTCAGCATATTCTGTGATTCTACGATTTTTTTTTTGTTTCTGATCCAGAACACGTGAAATAATTTTACATAAATAATAATCAGGCATAACTGGGGTGCCTGGTATTTTGAAATGGATTCTGATTCCTGCCAAAGTAGGAAATCATGCGTAGAACAATTAATAAATGCCATTCTTCACTTTCCAGAATAATAAAAGGAAAATACAGATAAACCGTGTAAGCTTTTAAATGTGTTTATCTGTGTGGTAAAATGTAACATAAAGATCCTATCTGTTCTGTCTACAATGTTTTAACTCAATGGAGAGCATTGACTTTTTTTTTTAACAATGAATACAGATTGCAAAAAATAAGATTGAAGTTCATGAGTTTATAGAACTTCATGCTTCCTGATTTAGAGTGATGACAAGAACTAATAAGAGCTTGTTGGAGATTCTCACTGAAGTTGGGACACTCTGAGACTGAGTCACAGTTTGAAGCTTGTCCAGCACTTTTAGCTGACCCACTTCTGTCTGATACATGAGGTGGAATTCAAGGGTTTCAACATTTTTGGGCTAGGAGACTTGGAGGGGTGTGAAAATATTGAGCTCTTGACTTTTATTGCACATACAGTCCAAACTATTCCTCAAAATTCAAGAGAACAGATGTTGCCCATGGGATTATGACCTTTACCCTGATGCTCAGGTTTTCTCTGTTTACACCACGGATAAGCTAAAATAAATATATTTACTTCAGATTGCCTGGGGCCCAAATGGTCTAAAAATATTGAAGCTTACTGCAGCATCTCCGCAGTGAGTTTATTTGAACAGAATCAGCATTATTTTTATAGAACACAAAAATATTTTACATAGTTCCAAGTAACAGAGTTTGTTATTAAAAAGCCATGCTCAGCTCCCCTCAAAACTGTAGCTTCATGCATGGAGAAACAATTATCAACAACTAAAACCTTGAAACAGTGTCTTTCCACTTTTAAAACACTCTCTGAAAAGCTCTNACTAGCCAAGCATGGAAGAAAAGTTTTAGTTTGAGTATCAGTGACATACACTGTCAGTAGTCCTTAAGCTCTCATAATCAGGTATCTGGCACAGCAGAGACATCCCCACTCAATACTACATAATACTGCCAAGTATTTTCCTTCTAGACCTGGATAAGCTTAAAAAAATAAAAAACATTGGAAGTTCTTCACACTTTTGCCTCTTGGACTCCAGGCACAGGGCATTGATTCCTGGAATAGTTGACTTTTCTTTAGCAAGAGGCTGACAGGGTGCTGTGCGCTTGTCCAACTTTATTATTCATTCTCCAGAATGCATCCAATCTCCTTGTTTTTTGTCTTTCACTGCTTGTTCCTCCTGGAATCTAAAGGCATGACATTCACAGAGCACTTTTTTTTATAACCCTGCTTAAAATCTCAGTGGCTGCCTTCCCTACCTGTTGTCAAGGGCCTGGTATGGATTTTCAGAACACAGTGTGTTTCAGCAGCATGTTTTTTTTGTTTTTTTTCTTATTCATTCCCTACCGATACAGACGGATGAAAAAAAGTCCTGTAAAAAATGAAAAACAATATTGTGTTGAAGCACAGGGAATCAGGTTATTAGGATGGTCAGTGTAGGAGTGTCCTTAGGCAAATTCCTTATATGATGGATGACCTTCGTTTCACATACTCGTTTTGGAGGTCTCTGACTTGAGAAATCTTGGACATGGTGTCCAAGGAGGCTAAATGTTGTCTTCTTTTCCTGAAAGTGATGGAAGATTCAGACACATTGCATTTTTTGATGAAGCAAAAGGTAAATGAAATTTATTGCCTGAGTTTTATTACGCTCACATCAGAGGAAAAACTCTGCTTTGGCCTCTCTGCACTTGAGATTTCCTATCAAAAAGGGAGAGGCCATCATCTCTTTCTGCTAGTCAGGGATGCGATCTTGCTTCCCTGTTCCAGCCCTTCAATAGCTTTGTAAATATGAGAAGACGGTTGTGGTCTACTTGTGTGGTATAGTTACACATTTTGTTCATGTTGCTTGAAAAGCAACATTGAACATAAACATTTTTTACATATTTTTCTCAGTAATTTTTCCTTGTGGTAAATTCTCAGACTCTGACATACTTTGAGCTTGCCTTCAGCAATCTGTACAGATGTTTCTTATTATGATCTGCCTTGTTACATCATTTATTAGAACACTGTTTTGCCAAATGTTTGAATTAGGAAAGGCATGCCATTTTGACGTTATTCAGAGATTTTTGCAGGGAAGTAAGGTAAGATATAGATGATATTCTGTTTTGAGCCCATAAGCACAGACTTTTCTGATTAGAGTTTTCAGCAGCTTATAAAATCAAATGGGATTTCATAGAAGCTGGCTCTAAAGGAAGTTTTGCAAAACTTCTTAGAAAGATTTGAATTCTTAATTTGTATGTATTCCCAGCTGAAGTTTCATTGTGTAGGAAAATGAATATGGAGAGCTGTTGCATAACCAGCAAACTCCAATTTGTATTTCAGAGAAACATAATAAAGTGAAAATAAATTACATGGTAATAATTGTTTTGGACTGCAGGGCTAGTGCAACTTCCAGGGAGAAAAACAAAACCTATGATTTGCCATGGTATTACTCCATTTTTATACTGATTTATGTGTATTGCATTCAAGGAAAACACTGGAAAAAGAGCAGAATAAGGACAAAGATGACTCAGGTCCCCACAGTGGTGATGCATTTCTTATTATAACAAAGCACATACAAGGAGCCTATAAAAAGCGAGTACACCTCATTCACTTGACGTTTTTCAGTGATAAAGTACCATCCATCTGAACAAGTTTTCTTTTTAATATATGGCAGATTGCTCAATTGTACCCATCAGCACAATATCTGGATCACAGTGTCCCACAGTAAGGCAGGAAAATATTATTACTCCATTACAGACAGAGGCACAGAGAGACTTAGAGACTTGTTCAAATTCAGGCAGGAGGAGTAAGGCAGAGATGGGAATGGAAATCACATCTACCATTTCCCAACCTAGTACCAGGGTTTGCCTGATTTCTTAAAGATGGCCTTCCCCAATTCTTATGGGACCACAGCTTCTCCCCATTCATCCAAGTGCACTTACTAATTCATTTTGAGGTATGTGCCTTCCATGAGAACGTGCTAGTTCTTTGCAGTGCCCACCATGGAAAAAACTACTCATGTGCAGAAGCCTAGCCTTAATTTCAGGGTTGTTTGTTCCATATCTATGCTATAAGAACAGTCAGAACAGATGAATAATGATGAAATGGATTGAAAAGCCGCCTCAGCTTTGTGCATTTTTTTGTGCATTGCCAGGGTTTTCTCTGCCATTATCCCTCCCACCCTGCTTGTCAGACTCAGTGACTTCTCAAGAATGGGAGCACAGTGGATTTCCTCACTCGGGAAGCTGCACTGCTTGAAACTGCATTTTTTAAGCGTCTAAACCCACTATTCTGTTAATCATGTCACTATTCAATGAATGTTTAGCACAGACAAGTTTTTATTACTGTTTCTATGTTCCAGCATCCACATGCTTTATTTCCCTTTCCAAACAGTAGGTTTTCAGCCCCATGTGGCTCTGCATACCAACTACATCCTTTCCAATGCCATCTGCTAGCTGCCAGTCACATTCAGGTGTTACCCAATAAAGCAAATCCAGCTCTCCCAGGCTGAGACAGACCTCTCAGCTGGCCCTATTTCCATCCTCCTGTCTGCAGATATCCCAGTATGGCAGCAGGGACACCCAGCAATGTACTTAAACAGCTCTGGGAAACTGTACCCAGAACAAATCCTGTTGAGATCGTCAGAAGGAGAATATTTTAGAGAAAAGGCATTATGAAATATCAGATGAGGAAAGAAATACATAAGTTGATCACTTGGAGAAATGACTTAGATCTCTCTCATGGCTCATCTTTCCAATTAAAATTGTTATTCCTTCTCTTTATGGAGAGTCTGACAGTGGTATTGAAGATTAAACCAGTGCTGGTTTTGGAAAGGTTCAGATTTTCAGTGTGCCCACCCAACACTAATATTTATTTGCTCTGCTGTGAGAGAATATTGAAAATAGATATCTCTATTTTCAGACCTAGGTACAGATGATGTCCTCAAAACTCTGCAATATCAGATGCCAGAAAATGCTTTGCTTTGTCTGTGTCCAAAGGATCACTCGGTGGTTACAGGCTATCACCATACTAGAAGTACATTGACTTTTACCATGATTTCAATGAAGATAGTTACAACCATTTCAATAATGTTAAAAAAAAAAAATTTAAAAATTAAAAGTCATTGTTCTCACAGTTTCCCAGAGCTTTGTATCTAACCTACTACAGTTATTATCAAAACCAGTGTTATGTGATATCGAGTGCTTTGTCAAATCATAAAAAAATATCCTAGGAGAAGGCTAGGAGACCATGGAGGCTGTTCCCAGGGGAGTCCAGTGGAAGGTCTGCCCTGGTGCCAGGGAGGTGTGGAACTCCCAGCAACTTCTCAGCAAAAAATTGCCATACTTTGTCTTCCCAGCAAAGCTAACAAGGGCATCAGTTTCATGGCCAGCTGCCTTGTCTAGGGAGCTGCTGCTTTGGTGTAAACTTTGTTCAGATTTGCTGCTTCATTTGATCCAAACCGAAATCACTTTTGTGGAAAAATAAGTCTGCAAAGTGGAAACTTGTTTTGTATCCAGATTTACTCTGAATTTTTTGAAAATTTGGGCCTTTTGGATTCTTAATTTGAATTAAAAGTATACTACAACATAAGTAGCCAAACATGAAAACATAACTAAATAAATAATCAATTGCTAGAGAAGAAAAGCCAGTACGCCAAATCTAAAAAAGATACACATCAAAAATCTAGGTATGAAAAATAATAATTTTGGAGATTTCTGAGCATCTTTTCCGGACACATATTTTTTCAAACTTTACATTAACATTGTAAGAAGTAGGAAATTTCCATTTAAAAAAAAAAAAAAGGAAAACCCCACACATTTCCTAACATTTCCTGAGGACTTAGGAAGAGTGCCAAGTGTTGTGAGGTTGTGGTAAAGGCAGGGGTGTTAGCAACATCAAGAGCAAGAATAGCTTTCTTCAGGCACTGCTGATCTGGCAAAGCAGTGTGATATATCTTGAAGAACAACCCCCTTTACTATGCTCACGTGCTGCACTGACACTTCTAAAATCTTTCTGATTTGCATTGTGTACCCACTGCTTTTACACATTAGCTATTTTGTAACTCATTGTTTTCAATTGTGCAAAGTAAAAAGATCCATGTGCAATGTAAAATTCAACTATATGGTATAAACAAATATTACATAATGTTGCTTATACATTGCATTAGTACTCAATAAACTGGTAGGCTTGATAAAATGTAACAAGGAAATAATTATGGTATGCTGTGTGTTTCTCAGATACCACTGATCAGACAGAGAAATTGAACTGCTGCTGAAGATGTCTTACACCCAACCTGAGCTTTTCTGTCTGTTTCACAATACTAATGCTTTAAATGGACATTCCTAACGTTTGATGCATGAGGAAATATTGCACATAATCCAGCAGCACGTGCCTGGTCCCAGCTCTGCTGGAACTTTACTCAGAACAAACCTGTGTGTGCATGAGCTGTGTCCTCTTGGTGTGGTGTAAGCAGGTTCTTGTCCTAAAACAACATATATTTGCTAGAAAGAAAACAATCTCCAGAAAACGGTGCCGTAGCCATGCCCAGGACATGGTGCAGATCTTCAGAGCTTTCCCATTGTCTTCTGCAGCCTTGTCACTAAAGAGTAAACTGACAAGTATCATTATTCTGGAAGATCAACTATGGTTTAATTTGTTTTGAAACAATTTAGCATTATGAACATTATTCCAGACAAACAAGGCCTGGAAATTGATGCTTGCATAGCGAAGCTACTGTGGAATAGTTGTTACAGAGCAGCTTATTTCATGGGAGTAGCTATGGCCATTAACATCCCTGGTCAGAGAAGACTCACCTTATCAGCAACCACTGCCTGAACTTCCCTGGTGAGTAATAAGCCAGCCAGTCCTTGACTGGGTACCTCACTCTGCCAGTCCCTTGTGAAATTATTTGTTGGAATAGCCCACAACTTGTTGCTTATTTTTTATTGTGAAGAGGAACCTAAATCTCATTTGAATATCCTTACTTTTGTCTCTGTGGAAATCTCCAAACAAGACTGTGTCGTATTTGTGTTTCTATCAGTTGGAGCATGCACTTTCTCTTCAGTGCTGCTCAGGAAGCTGGATGTTGTATAACAACTAATAAATCATTTCCTAGACCAAGTTACAAGTCAGGCTCTGTTAGGTGGATCCCAGTATTCTATAGAATTTTATTTAAATAAAAGCTGGATGTGAAATGTGTTGTTGCACGTTGAAGAACTTTCCATAAACCTATTAATGCAACTGCCTACTTACATTTCCCATATTGCAAAAATAAACTCCTTCACTACTGGCCTTGGCTCATATACCTAAATTAAAGTATATGAAATAAAAATTGAAAGCAGCCTAATCCTTTTACAATCCAGCCTCATGGGAAAAGCTCAGCTGAAGTAAATGGGAAAGACTCAGGGATATAAGATGAATTCTCATTCTAACCAGACACATAAGATTATCAAACTAAGCTGATGGTTAAATAAATGTGGGTATTTTTAATAGTAGCACAAAAAGGTGAAATTCAGTTTCATAAAAACAATTTATATTACATATTTGAGGGTTTGCTTGATTTTTTGGGCATTTTAGTGCTGGGCTTGATGCTAAAGACCATAATAATGTGGACATTGAAAGCAATAAAATCCTTACACTTCTTTTGAAAATGTATAATACTTTCAAGTGATTTTGATATCCTTTCCAAAAAAATGTTACTTGTGAAATGCATCCCTTGAAAATGATAGCACAGTTGAGCATTTTTTGTTGAAATGTTAATATTCTTTAGCAACTAGGCAACTGGCATATCTTGGATCTCTCCATGTGGGAATTTGTTTACTTTTTTTAGCAAGTAATGTAGTCATCAACAACAATCTTGGATATGCAATCATCAGGAACTTGTGTCTTCTGCTACCTTATTAATGCACATTATTATTCACAACCTCCTGCAGATCTAAAATACTACTGGCTTCTGAAAACTTAAAAAGTATGGGGGAATATTAACGCACAGACTAAGAAGAGAACATTGATCTCTGAAGACCGAAGATTCTGCATTGTCCTGTGTTTTGCATCAGTGTCATCTTATACAGCAGATGTGCTACACTAATGGTCAGATTCAGCAACGTTTCACAAGTATTTTGTTTACTTTTTAGAAAATTTCATGATAAATCAAAGTGCAAGTGGGCATAAGACCTGTGAAACTTCAGTTATAGAACCAAAAAACAAATTACACCCCTAGGTTACATACCTAGGCAGAAAATACAGTTCATTAGAATTGTATGGATGCAGCTAAGATTATTAAGATAGATTTAGTTTATCAACTGCTTTAAAATAATAGATGCTTAATAATAGATAGTTTAAAATCTGTTGATAAAAATATGTATCTGCACAGATGACTAGAAAGACATAGGTTTTGCCATTCAAAATTTCTCTCAGCTGGGAGAAAATGAACATTCATTTGCCGCTTTCATAGAAAAGCAGTTTGTCTATTAGACCAATAAATGAATGGGGATGAGGAGAAAGGTAAAAAGATATTGGCAACTTTACTGCATTTTTCCTTTTCATTTCAAGAAGATGACTGGCTGCTGTGAACAGAACCATTAGAAGTGGTCTGAGAAGATGGTAATGTCCAAATTTCCTGGGAATAAAACAAAGAAGCTCCTATCTGTGTGTCACAGTGTGGCACACTGGAGGCAAGTGCTCAGGTGCTCAGCAGCTCGAGATGGGCCCAAAGTAAACCAGCATCTGGAGAAATGTAAAGTAGAATAATGTGGCAAGCCTGAAGTGCAGGTGTCTCCTGGGCTGCTTTCAGCTCTTCCGTTGCTTCAGATTTACATTGAATTGTATTCAATAGTTACATTTTGCCTTCACCGTGCTGAGGTGGCCAAGCCCTTCACTGTCTCTGCACCTCGGTTCTGCTTCCCTCCCGACACCACGTGGTGACCCCTCCATAACAAAAGTGCCCAGAGTTCACCTGATTTTTATGTGTCTCATTCTGGTTGACTGCAAATCTTCTGTTGTGCACAGCAACCCACTCAGCCTGGTGAGTAGCTATCTAGTCAGCTTGAGAAACTTAAGAATTAACTGTGTGTTCTAAACTAGCTGTGGAAATCTGTAGGTTCCTTGAAGAGCTTGTTCATTGCTCTCAGGTGAATAATGGAGGATGACATGAATGCTGACCTCTCTCCACCTACAAAGTGAATCTAGATGACCAGCTTAGATTGGATATCTAGCCTCAGATGGCTAGATGTAACATAAATATCACCAGTATTTGGGAATTTCGTCCCTTGAACACAGTATTTCTGATTGCTCAAGTCTCTTGTCTTCAAACTTAAGAGAAAAAAAAGCTTCTTCAGGATTGCTCATTTTTCTTATATTCTTTTACTCGTCTCTAAACCCTGTCTAAGGGTTTTAGCTACATGCTGACATAAAGCTCAAAGTGTGCAAATTATAATATTATTTGGAGTCTTTAAAACTTTATCCAAAGCAGTAGATTTACATGGTTTTTTATTCTGGTTCTCAGGTTCCTTCCAGAATTCCTCTGAAAAACTGATCTTACCAGATATTGGCAGATTCTTTTATCATCCAGGTATGAACAAGTCATAACCACCCTGAATCCCACATTCTAATTGGAAGCATCAGCAAATTAAAAAGCTTTCTCTTCATTATCCTGGGTATCTACAGCAATGATATTTAGAAAACATAGCTGACTGTAAAAAGCCAAATAATTTTTCATTTTATAGTTACAGAAATCTTTGGATTACCATTGTGAGCCGTTTTCAATTTATGGAGAGACCGAAGTTATATTCCCCACATACAATTGATCACAACTGCAACAGTGAATTTTCTGCTTCTTTCTTCCTCCATCTGTCTGCCTCCCTCTACCCCCATAACGAACCAGCTGGTCATTAAAAATTACAGCCAAGTATACAAGGAGTAAATTACTGCCCTCTGCTTTGGGAAAGCCAAAAATACCCACAAGTTTGTTGATCAGCATGTATGTCTGTCAATCAGCATGTTCCAAACTCAGAAGCAGACAATGCATGAGCTACTCTGAGGAGCTGATCGGGATGCTGAGTGGAAACTTGGAATACAAGACACTTCTTCAGGGGAAAAGGGACATGTGAGATCCTTAACTACAAGAACTAGCCCTCTACTGCTCATGTTGTTTCTGTCTTGCTAATGAAGGTGAGGGATGAGAATCAGAGCAGCCAGAATAACAGAACTGTTGGATTTTATGTATTGAAGTTGTGATGGAGAGTGTATGTGAGCACATGTCATACACCTGAGAACAATGAATCAGAGGTGAAAATATGTGTTACACGTTAAAAGGCAATGTATCATATTAAGTAGAGAAGTGAGGTGAGGATTTTTATTTAAGAAGTCTCTATTCTGTTAACCATAACATTTTGAAGGGAATCAGAATGTAGAACTAAAATGCTATGGCAGCAAAGTGTAAATAAAAGCAGATAAGATTACACTACAGGTACAATCAAGAGTTCAGCTGCAGAAAGCAGACAAGACCAGCTTGCCTCTGCCATGTATTTTAGTGTTATAGCAAGACAGGTTAGGAGACCTCAAACTTCATGTTTGACTGGGTATCCCTTTTGTATTAAGATAACCTCATCATTCAGTGCCATGACATCTTATGTGCCCCAGCATCAGCTATGGGCCCGACTTTGTATTTCTGGAGAGAATGAGAGTTTGCAGAGTTGTTCAACAATCAGACAAAATGGTATGCACAATTGTACGTGCAGTTTCTATTCCAAATAGTAGCCAGTTTAGCTAAAATATTTAATCTGGTTCCATGCTGGATCTGTAGGCACTGATGGGAACTGTCAGGAATTACTGTGGTCTTCAGGGTATCACAGGATCTCTGGCAGGAGTGATGTCCTGAAGATACCTGTATACTATACTCGTGGTGCTTTGCCATCTTCTCTCTAGAACACAGCTTTCAAGTTTCTCAAGGTCAGTCCTTGTTCTTTTAAGTCCCTGTCTGCTGAAGTAGCTGCAGACTCGGAAGGTGGAGGAATCTTCAGGGGGTCCTCTCTGAAGTGTCAGTGTTATAACTAGAACAGAGATTTGGGAAAAAAACTAAAAGAGGCTGTTCAAACTACACTCCTTCTAGCACCTGTGACCTTAACATTTCTGGAGACTAAATCTGTGGTTGCTGGCCTCATTTTGGCCAACCCCTATTTTTTTCATTGTCCTGAAGATGAATGTCCTCCTCTATCAATGGAAAATACTTCTGTATTCCTTCACCACAAAGGCCTCAACTTAGAAGACTACAGTTTCAGTATTTTTTCCATGGGTCATAATATTACAAAGCATACGTTATCAATTCTCTGTGTTAGTGCTTATAAGGAAGAAAATATCCACGGCAATAAAAATAAAAGTGCAAGGAAAATTGAAGTTCATTAACAACACAATTTCCATAGTGATTGTGCTCTGACAAGATCTAGAGAGATAAATATCAGAAAGTCCATTGCCTTGTTGTTTTGTTTTTTAATGAAGCCCAGATGGAATGAGGGGAAGGAATGGAGACTTGAAAATTTAAATATGAATGATTGGTTACTATCAATATATATTCTCAATAATAAGTGCTTTCATGGAATGACCGATAGGTCTGAAAATCTGTCTTGTAAATGTTAATCTGTTATACTGATTCTGTCATTGAAAGTCTGGAGTGGCTGTGTGGTGTGTTTTCTGTTTGTCTTTGTCTGTGAATCACAGATAATTCAGAATGAAAAAAAAAAATTACAACAAACTGCTTCATCTTAAGTCGCATCAGGATTGTTTCTTGCAACATTTCATTTAATATTTTTTTCCAGTGTGGTTATACTATCCCTAGAGATGGGGGTCTATTATTTCCCTTTATTCCGTGGTCCAATAGACCTTATCATTATTAAGACAGTTTTCTTCCTGTTCAGCCTGAACTATTCTGTCTGTATCTTCTTGTTATAATCTTGTGACACATCTCGCTCCTTGATATTTATGCACCTCATCTGCTTAGAGATAGCAATTGTGTCTTCTCTTCTTTGTTTTCATTTAACATGCACATGAATGTGATATATATTAAGTGCAAAAAGTGTATCTTTAAAGAATGGATTTTATGCTAAGGAGGAATTGTCTTAGCTCAGCTACAGCTAGGAGACCTTTAGCAAGTGTAGTGG
The DNA here is from genome assembly GCA_013397055.1 of Pachycephala philippinensis. NCBI lineage: Eukaryota > Metazoa > Chordata > Aves > Passeriformes > Pachycephala > Pachycephala philippinensis. Next base: position 165,294 of record VWZT01015007.1, read on the forward strand.
GAGACAATTTAGCTCTTTAAAGTAATTAATGTGATGTCATTAGTGTTTTTAGCCAATGCAGCTACATTATTATGGTGTGCTATATACATAAACAACATTTAATCTCATTCTTTTTCTTGCATAGCACTTTCTTGTGAAAGCAACAGCTTTGCTCAAAGGATTTGTTCTGAAGATTTATATATTTATAAACATTTTGGGCTTAATATTCGAAGTGTGTTTGCTATAATTGTTCTTTATGATGAACCTTTCAGCATTGATGCAGTGTTCTTTTGCAAACATCTCCGTGTAATTTATTTGTCTTGATATATTAAGCCTGAAAACATTTTTCTGTGTACGAATTTAAAAATTATTAGATTAGAAACTTCCACTGATAGAAAAGGGAAGCTGAGGCACAGGGGAGAACATTATTTCCTCACAGGCACACACTGAGTATGTGCTATTTACCAAATTGAGTGAGACAAATTTGGGACTGGAGAATAAAATGCTTAGATTAATGTTTATGTGTACGTTCGCATCTATGAGAGAGAATTTAACAATGGAATCTGTCTCTGGTTGTCAGAACTCCTTCTGAAATCATTGTTCCTCATTCTTTTTAACACAAACCATGGAAGATTTACATACATTTATATGGGATCTTTGCATAGTGAAACATGGTCTTCCTGGCACACTTCCAGAGTCCTAAACTTTTGATTTGTAATCCCACATTTATCTGTGATGTTCATTTGGGTAATTTCTCTCTTTGGGCCAGAGTGAAATCCCTGGACATTAGGTGCCCCAGGTGACAGCTGTGCTCTCTATCTAGGATGAAGCCGAGCAGAAATTCAGGCTGGAATCTGCCCATAACCCAGCCTTCCTCTGGGTGAGACCTGCAGGCTCATGGAATAGTGACCCTCCAGCAATGCTCAGGGCATGAGCAAACTAGCACTTTGCCCTTGCAAGCAGTGTGGACACAACTAGTTTCAGTGGTATGACAAAAGACATTTGGGAACACAGCTGGGATTGGCTGGCCAAGACCACTGTCCAGAGCATGCTGTGCTTACACACCTCTGTGAGTCCCAAAGTGTTAGTACTTCTCAGCTTTCAAGGTGCTCAATTACCTCTGTAAATCCATCTTTTTGTGCATCTCTTCCTTTATGGTAAAAATATAGTTTCTGTCACTGGGCACTATCCAAAAGCGGCCTATAGAAATTATAAATATCAGCAGGGCACAAAAGCACCTTATAGCATTAAAAGTTGTTGATTCCACATTGGGTAAGCAGTTCCCACTGTGAGAAACCCCCACAGGTATATTACAGGTTCTAAATCATATTCAAACTGCAACCTACTACGTGCAGTGGAAAGTTAATTAATGTGCTAATATTAAAAATAATTATTATGGAAGTATAATGTTAAGCAAGAATCTTTTTGCTTTGTTGTCAGGAAGGTTATACCCTTGGCATTTTTAATGCACAGCTTTTTCGTCTTATTATTTGCCTTTCATTTCCTGCTCACGGTACGACATCCCCAAGTGCAGTGTTTCTAACACATTATGGAGACTCTGAGGATATTCAAAGTCCTGTGGCCTCTTGTTGTCACCCTCAGTCCTAACCCCAGAAACTGTAAGTATTGCCAGGAGTGTGTTACCACTCAATTTTAGTATAAATGACAATATTAAATAATATTTAAATAATTCTGAAGAATATTTGTTATCTACAGACTCAGGTTAAGTGTTTAATGTGTTATGTTCATGCCAGATGGGATGCAAAACCTGGTTGGTGACAGCACTTTATTAGTAGGAGAGAAAAGACGCAGGGTATGTAAACAGGATTGGTGTCTGAAGGCATTGCAAGGCTTCACAGAATGTATGTAGGTGGGATTTTTCATCAGGATAAAATGATGTTAAGTGAAAGATAATAAAAAAGAATCGTTCCTGATGATAATGAAGAAAGAGCAGATAAATTTAGCTAAGTACACTCAGACAGTACAGGAACGGGAAGAGGGACAGAGAGACTGTCCAGAAAATTAAAATTGTGTGATGAAAAAGAAATTGGATTTCACCTTGGGTCAGTGCTGTGACTCTTGTGATGGACTTTCAAGGTTTGAATGCAAGAGTTAGACATCAGTTCCAGGAGTTTGGTCTCCATTTGATTTGATTACAATAATATCCATCTCTGGTATTAATTCACGCCCTACATTCTCCACCTCAGCTCAGCTGAGGGATGGAAGAGTGGCTAGTTCTGGGGTATATGGAACAAGTTTTCCTGTTCCTTCAGGCTTCAAAACTGCAGCAGCACTGCTCTGTAGTGTGGGCATTTCCTCCTATGCTCTCATCCTTGTTTCCTAGATTCAGATATCCACTAGTACAATTCTGTATGTGGAGATTGTTTGGTTACCACCAGCAGGCAAGTCATTCCTTCAAGTGCATCTGGAAGGGATGAGTGAGAAGGATTTTTGCTTCTTTACTTCCAACTATTTCTCACATCAAAGAAAATTTCAATTTAGAAATTTTAATATGGCCATTTTGATTGCTTGGGTTGAATGGGAAAGAGCTTTGTCTATTAGAGTATAATTCTTGTTCTGCTAAGAAGCCATTAGAAAACAGATCTTAAAACTTTGTGATATGAAAATTAAAGCAAAAGGCTTGTAAAGTAAAACAAAATCAAGAATCCCATCTATTTTCCCGGGTCTCATCACTGCTTTGATTATATAATATTACAAGTCAGGTTCTCTTGTCTTATAATCACAAGTTGTAGGTAACACAATAATGGCATGCAGAAAAATGTGCCAAAAGGATCAAGCACAAATAGTGTTACAGTATTACCAAAGTCCTCTCAAACCAAAGCCCTATTTTATTGTCCCCATGCAAACTGAAGTCAGCCAAGGGTGTGAGACTGCATGTCTGGAGCAGTTGCATGTAACCTCATGTGCCTTACTCAGGAGTCTCCATGGGATGTACATTCTTTGTAGCATCTGTCTTCAGACAGAGGGGAAAGATGGGCACCCCTGGGCAGGACTCAGCCCACCCAAGCCACAAATGGCTCATAGGAGTGGTTTTTCTCCATTGATTTTACAGGAACTGAGTACAAGTGCTCTGACAGATATTAGGTGTCTAAATACAGATGAGATGAATCTGAGCCGAAGAGTCAAATGGGCAACTCAGGCAAATAATCTGGAAGGAAGAGGTAGCAAAATAATCAGAACTACTGGAAATACATAAAAGTGTCTCCTTGAAGCCTGAGATGTTCCTTTGAAAGGTTTGGTGAGGAGTGCTGAAGAATGTCTTGGAGGGTGGATGTGCTCAGAGAGTCTGTGGAGTCCAATAAATATGAGTAAGATGTGATGAATGCAAGAACACAATGCATATTGTGCGTTGAGTAGGTGATTTTCCTGTAGCAAAAATCAGAACCAAACAAGCACAAAAGAATTACAATGTCACAAAGCCATGAATTCTTCTCTGCTGATTAGTTAGCATTTACGCATTCGCTTTTTGAGTCACTACCTTGATGATCTCACCAGTGCTGAACCAGAAATATATATTTTTTTGTTCTAAATACTCAATCGTAAGGCTCGAGAAGAGTGATTCTGCCATTTGCACCAAATAAAGCCAGTTCAGGGAGAAACGTGTGGCACAGTGGAAGTGCACAAAAAATGAAATTCAGTTTGGAACTATCTTCAGAAAAACAACACCAGGTTCCTGAGTTGCTAAAACAACTGAAGATAATGGACTTGTTGAGCTCACTCAAATCAATCCTGGTATGAGTTTCATTTTGAGATAAAACCTCATGAGTCTGACAGAATTAAAATCTTTCCAGTTAGCTCAGTATAACTTTGAATCATTAACTGAGTTATAATAAAGACCTAATGGTAACACTCTTAGCTGTTTTAAAGTGAAAAAGAGCTACTCTTTTGGTGGACTGGCAAGTGATGGGTGAGTACCAGATGTTGTTAGAAAGAGGATGACTGCTAGAGTAATAATGTCTTAAATTCCATTTAAAACTATTTCAAGATCTAGCTGCCCAAAGGGGTGAAAAGATTCCTTTTGCAGTTATAAATTTCTCCTTCTTTCTTCCCTGGAGTATCATAGAAGTGATGGAGAACATAATATAGCAATTAAGTTCTGCAGCTAAATTCCTCAGCAGAGATGTGTATTGTAGCAGGCAAAAAATATGTTTTTATACAGTTGTAAAAGAAAGTATAGAAACCTACCAACAAAGCCTTGCACTGACTGGGAATGATCCCTGTAATGATACAAGAAATACTGGAAGAAATGCATATAAACCCTACTTACCACAAATATCCTTCAGTATTTTACCTCAGTTCAGAGCATTTTCACCTGTGTTAGTCTGGAGAGCCACCACTCCAGGGTAATGTATTGTAAAGCTTTTTGAAAATTATTGTTAATTGTTTGTCACGTTATGCAGGTGGCAAGAGGAATTGCATTTAGTTATGTAAATCAAACATCACAATGTGGTTGATAAGGAAGTATCACAGAATCACAGAATTCTTTAGGTTGGAAAAGACCTTTAAAATCATTGAGTCCAACTCTTAACCCAGCACTAACAAGTCCACATCTAAATCACGTCTGTAAGTTCCACATCTACACATCTTTTAAATACCTCCAGGGATGGTGACTTCCACTTAGCAGTGTAGCCTGTTCCAATGCTTGACAACCCTTTTGGGCAAGAAATTTTCCCTAGTATCCAATCTAAACCTCTTTTTGCACAACTTGAGGCCATTTCCTCTTGTTCTATTACTTGTTGGGACAAGAGACTGACCCCCACCTGGCTATAACCTCCTCTCAGGAGCTGTAGAGAGTGATAAGGTCCTCTTTGAGCCTCCTTCTCTCCAGATAAAACACTCCCAGCTCCCTCAGCTGCTCCTTATCAGACGTGTGCTCCAGACCTTTCAAAAGCTTTGTTGCCCTTCCCTGGACACATTCCAGTACCTCAACATCCTTCTTGTAGTGGGGGGCCCAAAACTGAACACAGGATGCAAGACGCAGCCTCCCCAGTTACTCATACAGGCCAGGATGCCATTGGCCTTCTTGGCCCCCTGGCCACAGCTGGCTCACGTTCAGCCACCACTGACCAGCACCCCCTGGTCCTTTTCCCCGGGGCAGCTTTGCAGCCACTCTGCCCCAGCCTGTGGCACTGCCTGGGGTTGTTGTGACCAAAGGGCAGGACCTGGCACTTGGCCTTGTTGAACCTCACACAACTGACCTCAGCCCATCAATCCAGCCCATCCATATCTGTCTGCAGAGCCCTCCCACCCTCCTGCCAGCTTGGTGTCATCTGCAAAATGGCTGAGGGAGCACTCGATCCCAGGCTTATCTCTAGCAAGTGTGGTTTTATCCTTTTCCCCCTTCAAATCCAGTTGAGAAACTGTATCTGACACAGGAACTACTTGAGAGTCTTGCCTAATTGTTGTGTCAATCTGACTTGTTTGTTGAGGCAGCCAACTTCATCCCACTAATGCATTCTGTATCTGTTTTCAATTGCCAATTTCTGAGCTGTATCTCATGGGGGGGGAAAAAAAGCTCTTTTTAAAACACAAACCACACTCCGTGAGTTGATTAATTCAGATGAATGGCATTATGGAAAGTTAAGAAAAAATGAGCTGTGACTGACAAAGCTTAATACGATTACTACTTCAGCATTTAGCATTCTTCATTTCTTGCTGCTTTCTATTTCCTTTTGGAAAAGGACGAGAAGGAAAAATGGAAAATATCAAAAGCAAGTAAACTCTGATTTGCCCCAATGGATTATTTTGCTTTTATTTTGGACTTTAAAAACAATAGTTTTATAACAAATTTCTAGCTTTCCTGTCACCTGACCATTTCATTTCAAGGTTACAGTGTAGCATTTTATGAATATCAAGAAAGAATATGCAAGATTCTGTGAAGAAGTTAACCAGAAGTAAAGTGAGTGAGGCATTGAAACAATGAAGCCTTCATTTTGAGATAGCTGGTTTGTGAATATTCTTGACATGAATTAGTTAAGATATAGTAATAGTGTCTCCAGGTGTCTGGCCTTCCGGTTAAAGTTGAAAGCGTAACAAAATAGAAATGTGATGACTCTTTCTTGTACTTGTGTTCCTGTAAAGTCAGTGACCATAAAATGTGTTCTCTGCTGCTACAGGAACGGAGCATCCCTCTGACAAAATGATAGGAGTACTGGTAACTTTGTATTGATCCCAATAAACTTTTGAGTAATATTTATTCATGCTGTTGCTAGACTTCATCTTTTCATTCACAGAGACAATAGAGGTTGCAAAATATTCACTTAAATCATCTCCCCCTTTGGGGGTCTCAAAACATTTCCATTAAAAAAAGACTTAATGCTACTATGGTTGTCATGTATTAAAATGCTATAAAAACATTTTTTAATAGTTATATACTGTATCTTTTCTCTCTAAATGAAATTCTGCTCCTAAGCCAGTTTTCAGAAGGAAGACACTAATTTTCCTTGCTTTTTGACCCAACTGACTTTTGTAATTGTGTTCTTAGAAATGGTTCCTTTGCAAAAGACAGTCAGTGAACCCCAAGAGTCTTGAGCCTATCAGCTAAATTGGTGGTGTGGGACCAGGAAAGGGTGCTGCAGAGAAGAAAAATGAAAAGAAGACTACAACTGAAAGTTTCATATTTCAGTTCAATAGTTCATTTTTATTAGCATTGTATTTTAATATGCACTTGACTAGCCAGCCATTTTTTTTTCTCACAACAAGCTCACATAAGGACAAAAATGGATGAAAGATTAGAGCTGATCTTCAAAGGAAGTGGCACAATATTAACATATGAATTGAAATCTAATCCATATTTTAGATTACTGAAGAAAACAAGTAAATGTGAAGTGCTTGAATGATAATGTGCTCCAAAAATACACTGATGTGTCCCAAGAAGAAACTGGAAATGGACAGCAAATTTTTAGAATTTAAAGATGGTTGAAAAACAAAAAGTGATATTTTAAATCCCAAAAGCATGAAACGCCTATATTAAAATTTCCATCCATTCCTAGGGAGTCACACTTAGGACAAGTCCAAACTAAAATCCTGATTCTTCTCGTTCTACTTTAGACATGGGAAGAACAACACGAGAGAAAAATTTTACTGATTTGGGATAGCAGAGACCTTACAGGGTAATCCTGGAGAATTTGATCATTGAAACCAAACCTATATAACTCAGGTCTAAACTTCAAAGCCTCATCTTCAACTCATTCAGCTTAAATCTGATCTGAACACGGTCACTGGCCATCTATCTGTAATGGATACAATGAAACCAGATGGGAAACCTCTCTCTTACACAAACTCTCCATACAATTCACCAGTGACCTATTACCACTGCAGCTGAAATTTCTAGTAAGATTAAATTCAACATCATTGGCACTGAGAAAAGGTCATCTAAAGCCTGAATATGGCTGATAAGCACTCTGACCTGCCCACTGACATGTTTTGTACTGTTACCAGCTCCTCCAACATCTGAACAAATTCCTGAGAAAATAGACTGGCACTACCACGAAACCTGCAGTGGAAGTATTAAGAGTCTGACTTTTTCCCTGCTCCACATGATTGAAAAATTTAATGAAGTTGGATTCGGGGCAATTCAGAAAAGGAAAGGTTATAACTTCCTTTTTAAGTAATTTTCTGGGGAAAAAATATTGTAGAAAATTTATGAAGCATTGTCTTCTCATTGTCAGATTCTGGTTTTATCCAGGCCCAGTTAAGGTCTAGTTCCCTAGCTAAAGAATGCCCCAGCATACTTCCTCAGCTATTTTTCTTCAGAGAAATAATGAAATAATTATTTGTCTGCTACACAGCTCTTCATTACATAAAAAATAAATTAGCAATTGTGCAATGAATGGAAAATATTAGATTTTGGGTTTTTTAGTATTTATTTTTTCAAAGCACATGTGTTTAACCAAGAGCAAAACCAAGGTCTAAAGTATGAATTTATACTATGAGAAAGAAAATAAAACTGATAATTCTTTCAGTGTGACTGAATTTAAGGATTATTTTTTCTGAGTTACTTTATTTGCAAGTCAGTTACAATCTTACAGGAGTCAGGAAAGATACTCTGGTTTAAAACAGCAAAGACTGGAGAGAAACCTGGCCCCAGAGGACCAGGTTTATACCAATAGTTCTAGACTACAAAGAAACTTCCAGTGTGTCACAGGTAGCATCTCCCTTAGCTCTCTAGCTAATCCTACTGCTGAGTTATTAATCCCTGCACGAAGATGAAGTGCTAATACACTCTCAAATTTCCTTTTTCACATTTAAATAAAATTATGCATTTGCTAGAAGAACCAGGCTGAAAAGTTTATCCCTGAACTAATAGGAGAAAGAAGATGATGGAAGGATTTTAAACAGCATTTGAGGATTTATCCCGGCCATAGGCAGAAATATTGACCTTACAAAGAATAACCTCATGCAAGCTGATGATAAAAAAACCCAACCCTATCCAGAGGTCAGCACGCTGCTTAGGTGCAACGCTCTGTATGCAATAAGCCTGGAATAGCAGTGAAGAATGAAACTCTCCGGGGGGGATTTAACAGCATTACACTGAGGGGAATATCTGCTTACGAAGGTATTGCAGTTTAAGCAACGAAAAATATCAAAAGAAAGGAAACAACCTAAAGATATAATTGGAAGAAATGAGGGGCACTGAAGTCTGGTACTTGACTGCCCTGAACAGCCAGTGCCTGTTCTGGGGCTCAGCTTGAGGGAAACTCAGGACAAAGCTGAGGCCTCTGGGTCAAAACACAAAGGCATAATTTTAAGCATATCGATAGCCCATCAAAGAAATAAGTAAAAACCTTGTAGGCTTGATTTAGTGGCACTGCTTATACACTGAAGTTACTCGTGTGCTTAAATGGCTCCCCTGTATTGAGGTCTGAACCTGACCAGTCGTAAGGAAGTGAAATTTGTTACAATCTCTTGGCAGTTTTGTGATCCGCAAGAACAAACCCTAATAGGCTCCGAGAAGACCGCAGTAGACAGGGACCATTCTCAGAAAGTTACCAACACATTTATTCCCCTTCACAGAGCCCCAGAATGGCTGAACTTTGAAGGGGCCTCTGGAGGTCACCTGGCCCAATGATCCCACTCCAATCTTATGGAAAGCCACATCACACTAAAACCTGATCAGGAAGGTCTGTTAATGTAGAAAGGCATTTATGGAGCTGCATGGAAAGCTGCTTTCATTTTTTTGCACATAAAAAAGTTTTGCTGATTTAGCATTTCCCATGAACACTAAATTCAATTAAAAGAATAAAATCAGCAGCAAATAGTTAAGGCCAGTATTTATTTCCTAAATCTGTGTTGTCTGTAGTAAGAAGAATCATCCCTTTAGTTTTCTCTACAGTTTTCCTAAACATTTTATAAAGCAATCTGGGAATACTCATAAGAATCTATCACCAGGCTCACGCCCTTGTGCATGTTATTGCTAGCCTATTTTCCATCTTGCAAGCGTTCACAAATGTCAGTTTCTAATAAAATTTTCTCACTGAAAACTGAAATTCAGTTATGGCACTACATTTCTAAATCTAAAAGTGAACCAAACAGTTTTCATGGCATTGTCTCTCTGCTCAGTCAGTCTTACAATTTTGGCTTTTAGCACAAGAAAAAAGAAAGATATGTTGATAAGAGACCTTTGCCTGCTGTTCATCGTCTACATTTTCTGAAATACTTAACTTCAAAATTGCTTTTGTTCCCTTCCCCTAGTACAATATTGTTTGAGATTCAGTCTTCTGAATACTTGATATGTCCATATTTTCTGTTTGACATTTTTTTCTCTATGAATACTGGATAGTATTTGCTTATTATAATGGTTTGAACTTTAGAAAAACAGTGATATATAAACAAATCCTCTGATTATTTTCCATTTTCCAGCAGCATGAGGCTTGAAATGTAGATGAATAGCTCTACCACTTGAGAGAAGAGAATATTTACTACTGTACATCTTAGAAGAGGCTTGAGGGAATTTGCCTGTAGGAATTAAAAAAAGACAGTTCACAGATAGTAAAGCAGAACAAATGGGAGATACAAGAAAGACAAGGTTCAGGGAGATAAGAATAACAATCCTGCTAACAGTAGGTAATTTGCATTTAAATATCAGAAGCTAGAGTGAGCAAATAAGAAAAAATTTCTCACTCTTTTCCCCTCAAGATTAGTGTCAACCAGTATAAAAATAAGTAATGAGATGTATTCTTGACATTGTACATACACACAAGAAAATACAGCAATACAAGTAAGTATTTGAAAATTCCCTTAACTGCTATTGGATCATGCACTTTGACATATAGGTTATAAATGCTGCTCTGGTAAAAAAAATTGTTGATCTGAATTAAGCTCATAGCCCTTATTCCAAGGAAATTGTAAGGAGAAATAGTGGATTAATGAACACACATGGAAAAACAAAATAACCTCCCCCAAAAATTCCCCATACCCAAGAAAGCTTGTTGGTGGAATGTTGAATCCTACCATGTGTTGAAAAACTATATGTATGAAAGATTAGAAAAATTTGCAGTGACTCTTGTTAGACCTATATTAAAGCTCATAAAATTACTAGTTAAGGTAGGTACACACAGCTTTTTGAATGTAATCTTCCTTTTTTGGAGTGGGATTTCCCATCCTGCTGACATGTTAACTTGCTCTATTTATCCTTCCATTCTTACGTTTTCCATTCTTGCATCCATATGCAAAAACAGCTTTCAGTCTATGCGCTAAAATCAATCAGGTCACGATTTTCCTCAGGTCATTTGCTCCTCAAGCACAAATTATGAGTAGGATCATTTTACTGCTCTCTTAGAGGCTGATGCTTAACATGGTAACAGAGTTTATCTGTGGAAGTATCTATTTACCATGCTTAATCAATCAAAAAAAGAGATGTTAATCACTTTGTTTCTCACAGTGCTATTGGGCTGATCTCCTTGATCTCATAACAGTAACTAAGCAAGCAGCTGCTTTAGGGCTGTTTTGATTTAAAACAAGATTTCATTTTGCCTTCTAATTGTGACCTTGAGTAAGAGTTAAACTCAATGCATAATAAAATCTTTTACTGGACATCTTATAACTGCAGTGATTATTTTTTATCCTATACATTAAACAATTCAGTGAATATATATCCCACCTATGACATTGGAAATCATACTAATTTAGTTCCTTCCCTTCCTTCTGATCTGCTGAGTGACTGTGTGAGCCACTCAGGCCCTAAACTGTATTTCTTGTTGCTGATTTGAATGTTTTGTGAGTTTGAAAGGGCTGCAGCTGGGCAATAATTAACTGCTACCAAGACCACATATGTACATAATTCAGCTGATTGAAATATAAGTAGTAGTATCTAACGTAAGCCAACTTCAACATTTCTGACTACCTGCAAAGCAAATGCAATAATGGATCATGTACAAAAATCCAATTTTTATTCTCTAGAGCAATCCTTGAAACTGTTTTTTTTTAATTGAAAAAAGAAGTGGTAGATATTTGCATCAGAAATTTGTCTTACCTAGTTCCATATATTCTCATAAATGTTCTTCATAGGAAATTTCCAGCAACTCAGTTGATCCTCAAATGACATTGAGACAGGTTCCCAGCTCATGGGCGTAAGGGAATCTAATTCTCTCCATGGTTTCACCTAAATTTGGATGAAGACTCATAGTCAGAGAATATGAATCTGGAAGAGATAAGCAGCTAGCTGTTCTCTCCATGTTGTGCTGATTACAGATGGAAACTTTTCCTGGCATATTTTAGAACAACAGAAACCTTATTTTAAAGAATGCAATGGAATATGGACCCTGGGCTGGCTGACTGCACCTTTCCCTTTTTATTCACACCTGTTACAAAGATTTCCCTCTTTCTTGAATAACCTTTATTTGACTAGTAGAGAGACTGGGGATCTAGGCAACAGATTTCAGTTTATGTGGTATTAGGTGCATCTTTTTTATTGTGAAGAATATTAGGATTTATTGGTGGTCTAGGAGAATATTGACCTTGGCATCTCCTCAGTTAATATTTAACTATTGGGTCAATAGATCTGGATAGTCACTTATTCAGGAGTCGCTATCAACTTAATTGTTATTGGCAGTACATACTGTAAAAACCTTTGGAGGTTGATAACTGAGTATTTGTTACCAGATGCTATGAAGAATATCACTTTAAAAACCTGATATGGTGATGACAAAAATTATTTTGTGGTCATAAAATTTTTGTATATAGCACCATGAGTTATGTTTGAATGGAAAAACGCTAAAAAACAGACATTAATTGTTAGTATGTGTTTGGTTCTTTCATTTCTCCTCTTTGTTTAGATCAGTAGTACCAGAAATTTTTTCAGTGAATAAGAATAACCCAAATTTCTGATTCTCATTAAAAATGATTACACGGTAATTAAATGAGCACATAGCCAATATTTCAAGGGAGGACAAGCACTTCTTTGTCAGCCTGCCTAGAAATCTGTTAAGCATAATCAAATTCTGAAACTTTTTGTTTTTAATCTTTGCTCAGTCATCACGTGCCAAGCACACTAAAGGCATTGATCCCCATCTGTAGATAAGGCAGTCATGCATCTGATAGTAACAGCATCCACTTCTCCTTCTGGTGTAGCTTGATGCCATGGGCCCAGCCACAGGGAAAGGAGAGGGATCGAGGCTGCCAGGTCTCACTATTCCCAGCACCAGGAGCTGTGATCTCCTGGCTGCTGAGGCACAATTCAGCTGTGCTGGATTTATATGAGATCTCTGTAGTGGGTCACCTGCCAGTCACCCACTCAGCTGCCTTTAACAGTGGAGGGGCACTGGACTGTGGTACAGAGAAAATTCTTCATACTCAGCATTTCATTTTCTCCTTCAAACCCAGTGTTGAATTTTGTTCCTCTTCTTGGACACAGAGACCTTAACGATTGTAAGGCCCAAGAACTTCCTCACCAAGTCCCTTAGAAGGGCTTGCAGGCTTTTTATGTACCCTGAGTTGGACACAAGGGGAAACACCAACAAGACACTCTAAAGAAGGCAAAACAAAAAAGCTTCACTGGCAAACTTTAGAAAATCAGGGAACTTTGGCAGAAGTTTAAAGCAACATTCAATCAATATAAAGCACTTCACAAACCATTACCTTAGCAAAGTGGAAGCCCACTCAACTTAGCAAACTCCAACACATCCAATCTTAAGTTGCGCAAACTTTGAGAGGAAGGAATTAGAGGGGAAAGATAAGAGATATAGTAAAGAACACATACAGCTACCATGCCTGCTTCCAGTGGTGCTGTAGCTGGTATAAAAGCCACAAGAAAGGAGGGCTAAGACATGTAGCTGTGTTGAGCTCTGGTTTAAGTCCACTTTGGCTTTTCTGGGCCCTCCCCCCAAGGCGGGACTTCTGGTTTGGTGGCCACTCAGGAGCTGTGTTAGGGATGCCAGAGGTGAGGTGTGGAGCATTGCCTCCAGTCTGCCAGGGGTGTGGCACAGGTGGGATACCGATGGGATGTGTTCAGCAGGGCACTGCCTTGCAAAGGAAGATTTGACTTGCCCCTTTCCCCACACATGCACATGAAATGTTTCGAGCCAGCAATCCTTCCAGTCTCTCACAATGACTTGAATAAAAGCATGTGTTTTGTACTTTCCAATTTTGGCTCTTTAATAGGAATTAATTTTAAATTCTGCTTCTCGGAAATGTCTTTCAGTTAGATTTTTTTCTAACGACAGGCATGCCCCTTGTGTGGGGTTACAAGAGTGGGCTGTAGGCAGCCTTGGCCTTGATGGCTTACAGCTGTGTCCCTGGGAGGAGGGAAGGCCAGCATTGAATGCAGGTGTGCTGATTTTGGTAACAAGAAGCATGTGAGTGGCCCAAGAGACAGGTATAAAAGGCTGTGCTGCAGGATCACAAGGGTGATACCAAGCTGAGGCAGAGCTGACTGGGCTGATGCTGGCTGGTGTCTGCCTACTGCAAGCCTGCTGATGCCTGCCACCCTTCTCCATGCTGGACTTTTGGACTCCAACATCTGGTGCCCCGTGTTTGTATGTATCGCGGCAATAATTGGCTTAGAGCCTCAAAGGCTTGGAGCCTCTGGCAGTGTGAGCCTCATGGACTGCAATCCACTTGGGGGAAGTGGAAAAGCCGGCCGGCGCGTAATCCCTGGGCGGGGGTGTGCCCAGGAGAGCCGTGAGTAGCCTACGCATGCAAGTCCAGGATTGGACTGCTTTATGGGCGACCGTGCTTCTCAGATGGACCAGCGGTTTGCTGAGTTATAGCCCATGCGTGATTACTGCAAATGGTGCTGTGTATTTACTCAAACTATGTTGGCCTTTCGTACACCGACGTTGTGTAGTCCTATGATGGATAGGAAATAAAAATGAAGAAGAAAAAGCTTTTCTGGGGCTAGAAGCACTCCCTGCTGGTGGTCAGATACCTGATATATTATCATACATTAGTTCCTCCTACGCAGTAGAGTACATATCAATCCTGGCATGGCTTTTGCACCAGCTTCATGATTAAATAGCACTCAGGATGAAGATACAAACAATTAAACAGGTGGCAACAGGCTGATTCAAGAAAAACAAAGATTTTGCTATATATAAGTGCTAGTATATATATTAAGGCACATAAATGTCTTTATAAATAGAAATCAATTAGTGCTCTAAGATGCCTTCTGATACTTTATTCATTAGTATGATGGACTACATCATGCGTATGAGTAATTATTTAAATATATGAGTATGCATGTATTAAATAATTTACTTTTGAGATTATGTAACATTTCTGACTTCAAACTGTGTTGATGCCAAACCTATAGCAATATCGGCCAAGTCAAGCTCTGACAGCACTGGAGCCTTAATGATGTGGTTAATGCTGAAGTGATGTAAATGTAAGGCCTAAGAAATAGGATATTTCAAGGATCAAGCCAAAATACATAGGTAGTAAAAGTTCACAAATGAAAAGGTACATGATGCATCTGTGGAGAAAAAGGAGCATGACTGAGAGGCAAGTTTTCCTTCAGTTCTTTGTTTTAAATTCTCTGTTGTGCTTTTTTTATTTCTGTCCAGACATTAGGGTTTAGAATATAAAGGGAAAAACCTTTATAATGTGTTTTTCTCCTTTAAGCCTCAGTTTTAAATATATTTGATCGCTTAAATCTTGCCTAAATTTAGATCAAGGATCTCAAAAACAGTCTAGCCTACCTGTTCACCAAGAGTATTGCCCCTGTAAGTGCTTATAATCATAGCATGCCCTTCTGTTCAGCCTAAACCTCCCTGGATGCCCAACTGTAGTTGTTCAGCTGCATGGAATAATAGGAGTGAGATGAGCTCCTGTATCTTCCCTAAGGGTGCTTTGATACAGGCATCTGGCAAAAACATCTCTGGCAAAACTCCTGGAGACACTGCCAACATTAAAATGGGCAGCAGTGATGTTCTCCCACTACCTTTTCAATTTTTGTTAAACAATTTAACAATTAAGAGTTTTCCACCAAGGACTTGGGTTCTGTGCCCATGCTTCATGGAGCCTTGAACTTACAATACTGGAGAGTTTATTTTTCATTTCTGTTGTGCAAAAATACAGTATTCTTGTAATAACTCTGACAGCTTTCTGTGACTGCTGGGATGAACTTAATTAAAGAATGGGTATTTACCTGGCTTATCTTTAATAGCCAAGAGAAGTAAAAGGCTTATGCAGCATGATAAAGAAAAGAAAGGTAGTTGCTTTGGAGAATAGGGAGGACAAATTTCCTTCATCAGCCTCTAAACAGCTCAACAGCTGTAGCATTTGAGGACCCAGCAGACATTTTAAGATGAGGTAGAACCATAAGTGATGACTAAAATGGCATCAGGCAGCTGATGGCGTTAAAAAAACCCCAATGTGTTATAGTAACCACATGGGGTGGCACTTAATGAAATTGCCCTTGCACATCTGAAGCCATGTGTCAGTGCCTGATGTAGAACACCTGTCCTGCCCTTCTCCCTCCCCTAACACTCACCTGGCTCAGTGATGGTCCTGAGCAGAAACCCCTCTGAACTGGGCTGGCACGGTACTCTTGCAGGTGGATGTAATTACATCTGCTCATTTTGGACAGGATTCCTAACAATGCTGCAACTATATTTGTTTAAATCTGACATTCTAACTTTATGAGAGGAAAGTGTTCTTGCACTCCAGCTGGCAGTGTGTTATGTCCAAGGTGTTTCTTCAGCTGGCTGACATGGGAATGACGTGCTCTGCTTGCACTGACTGCAGATCAGGTCTGCCTGCAGCAGTGGAAGATCACAGGTACCTGGAAGCTGAGAAGCTCACACTGCATTAGATCTGCCAGACTTGTCATTTATGATACAAGACTTTCATACTCAGAGGGCTCAATTCAGATTTAGTTGTATAAACAGAATTCATGGCTTCAGAAAATCAATTCCAACAGGAAGAGCAGGTATCCAGTTGCCCTGTCTCCTTCTAGATATTTAGGTCCTGCTTTCTTGACTTACAGTGGTTTGCCTTTGACAGGAGGAGAACAAAGCATGCTGATGCAAGAGACTGCCTGGAATAATATTCAGTGTTGTGTTTGCAGGATTTTCACTTCTTGGGTCGCTGCTTTAATTACTGAACTAAAATGTAAAATACCCAGCTCAGCAGCCTTGGCCCATTATGTTCCCATCCTCAGAAGAGGGCTGGGTGATCTGGATGACAAGTGGATGAACAACCTTGATATTTCCTACCAATTTCTTCTACTCTGCATGGACACTTGACTGTAGGCCAAGTGATTTCCCCTCTGCAGGTTTTCAGCAGCACTGTGAGAGCACAGAAGTCTCAGGCAGATATTTTAGGTACCACGGGCTGCCCCCAGAGCCAGGTGTTTAACTTTTTGGTGAGATAATCTTATGTTAGGGACTTCTGTGGGCGAGCAGGGTTCTGCTTGGAAGGGATGTGACCAGCAAGCACATATGTGTATGTACATCCCAGGCAGCAAAGCTTTAGTCACATTTCAAGGAGGACATCCCCTTACAGGCCCCTGATGATGAAACGATCCTGCAGCCACCAATTTGGATCTTGGCATTTCACTCCTCACATCACAGAAAGCAGATGGAGCTTGGGAAATCTCCCAATCCTCATAACCCCCTCCTCCTCTGAAGCCTGCAGGAGTCCTCGGGTCCTGCTGGGATGTTTCTATATAAAACAGCAGGGTCAATATTCTGCTCTGGTTTGTGTATGCTCACACCACTGCCCTACTAAACCTGTGTGAAACTGCAACATGATCATACAGCATCATGAGCTGATCTTTTCTTTCCCCAAGGACAAACCTTTCATGTGTCTTTGAAGATTATTTGGTAAATAATATGCATACTATGAAATCTGTGCTTGGTAAAAATGCTGAAGATGTGTTCAGAAGGAAAAAAGAGTGGGTTTTTCTGACAGTGCCAATGCATGGTTGTGCTGGGTCTGAGCCTGCCTCTGGATGTCCTGCCTTCCCAAGCAGTGAGCATGCATGTGGCATCCAGTGTTCCCAGCAATACGGTGCAGTCCCTCCCAAGATTTGGGATGTGCTAGGACTAGGGAGCTCCTGGAACGCAAGGATAATTTTGCTGTGTTGAGTACATTAGGAATTGCTTCAACAGGAGCAGAAAACTTTGAAGCTATTCCCAAACAAGATTCTCTCTCTAACTTTAGGTATGGAATATGCCCTCATTCTGGAAACAGCCTTTCACAGGGTGGTCTGTCAGGAACTTCCTTGTGGAAGCTGAACTTTCTGGGAACCAAACTGGTGAAATGGCATGTTTAACTGCAGTAGAAGTGTTACAATTACACTGTGTTTCAACACCTCTTCTGTCACCATCCTGAGTACCTGGCTTGGGAAGATAACAGCTGTTCCCAAGACACTTGTGATGATCTTTAGTTTTGTCTTCCCCTATGGAGGAGTGAAAAGAGTGTGATAGTGACAATTTTTGAATTTGTAGTGAAACATGTTCTTGGGAAAAGAACCCGATCGGCAGAGCAGGAGACGCACGTCTCTTTGAGGAAAACTGTAAGGTTTTGTTGCTGAGGCAACGTGGTACATGGGAAATGGAGACTCAACTTTTTAAACCAGGGCAGAGTTCCCGTGCATCCTTAGGATCCTTAGGCATTGACTCAGTAAAGAAACTTGGTTTTCTGATGATGTGATTATAGTGTGTATTTAAAGACGTGATCAGAGGAGGACTTTTTTTCTGTTCACTTACTTTGACTATTTTATTTGTAAGACACGTAAGATCCGTAGGACCAGAACTGTGTTTCACTGTGTGTTTGCTCAAATGCTCAAAACAAAATAGGTCTGTGGTCAGGTCCCCAGGTGCCAGCACAGTCCATAAATTAATGGTAGTGGTAAACACACAGAAAGCTCATTTGAGTTAATGGAAAAACATCTTTATCATTTTATGTGTTTGTATTTTCCTTTGAAAAGCCAACTCTAATAATAAAAAATCTCCGCTGTACATAAGTTCAAACAAAATTTAATGCCTAGATTGTCAGCAGATCCACTGGATCATGTGCTCCTGCTGCCAGGGCTTTGCCTGTCATGGCTTGGAGTAGTCATGTGCTTGAGGGGGCTGGAAGTTGTGTTTCCATGGTTATGTAGCTCCCAACTTTCTTTTAATAACCCAGACGAGATTTGTTAATGTTCACTACTGATAATGGGAAATTATAGAAAAAAAAAAACGTTCCCAAGTGCTTTGTTTTTTGTTCTGCACTGTACAAAGGATGAGATGAAAAAATGACAACAATTCATCCAAATAACCAGCGGCTACTTAAAACCAGTAAAATGTGACTTTTATGCCATTGCTTGTGAGCAGCTCAAAAATGAAGGCACAATGGACCTGTTCCAGCTGTAAAGGAACCTATCCCAGTTGAGAGTATTTACCCTTGGTGGCAAATTTGTGAAGAGTATCACGAAACAGGAAAGGTTACTTTGCAGTCAATGGTCCATTCTTTTCCTGTGATTGCATCACATCCCAGGAATCCTAATAGAAATAGACACTACCCTTATGAATAATATGTTGAGAGAGGCTTTTATTCATCTTCTGCATGAGGGTATATCAAGATCTTTATTTTCTCTGGTCAATTGAACAGTAATTGATGCTAATGATAGAACACGAGGTTACCAATAAGGATCTCAGAGTTTTTAAAAGTAGTGCAGCGGGGAGAGTATTCAATGTTAATATCAATTATATTTTCTACATTGAAAGAGCAGTTACAAAGGAAATAGACTGGCTTTGTTCATACACTGAAGTTTGCAATTTGTTGGGGAAAGATGTAGTCTCAAGATCTGAATATCTATTTTAAAATAAGAAACAAAAACAAATTCACACAAACAAGTCAGCAACTTTTATTATTCCAGTTCAGAAATGTTCTGATGAATGTGAAAATATATTCTGAAAAATAACATTGAAAAACTGAATGCAGTACCTGTTGAAGTTCCTGAGAACTGGTGGCAAAAACAGGATTGGGAAGTTCTAGATTGTACTGTGAACACCATTACATACCCTGGTGATCTTTGGGATGTCACTTAAGTGAAAATGTGCATATTTTTCACCTTAATTTTTAGAGGAATTGGGAAAAAAGTGTAATTTTAGGTAAGTTTCTTTGGTAACCTCATCTTTACATGGAGCTAGAAATCATATTTGAAAATTATACTTCATGTATCTGATTTTAGACAGACACATATGATTTTATCACCTATATGACATAATTTTCTAAAATAATAATGGGTAGTGATTGACAATAATGGATCATTTTCAAGTATAACTTTTCTTTCCTGTGGCTCAGTTCAGGGTTTCTATACAAGGAGTTACAGAATGGCAAAATACTATTTGATATCATAATTCTTTCAAATTACTATCATAGTATTAAAGGAATTCAAGAAATGCAGATCCAGCTACTCTTTTAGATCTCGATTTGATTAGACACTTGAGAAAGAGCCTGATTTATAGCCTATAAGCTGGATCATTAAAATTAGTGAGTTTAGTGAGAACCTTAAGTATTAGTGACCATCCATAGCAATTACAGGAGTGATGCAAATACTTGAATGCAGGTGTATCATATTAAATCCATATTTCAGTAGTGATATAAAATGAACATTATCAGAGCCTGGCTTAAAAGTTGCTGATACTGTTTTCAGTAGAAATAGAAACGTTTTCATTACGTTGAGCAGATTAAAAGAGGTAGATCTTCCAAGGTTATTTCATAGATAGCTACTTGTCATTCAGAATAGTATCTTAAAACTTTTAAAAGTAAGATTATCCTCTTACTGAAAGGCAAACTACAGTAACAGTGATCACATGTGATCGTTGAAAATGTTTAGGAACTTTCTTAGAAGGATTAAGTTTATTAGTCTTCAGCACAAAAAGAAAATAATTTTTCCAACCTGTGTCGTACTGAGACCTTACATATCATGTGCAAATATTTATAATTCTAATACCTGCTACTTCCAGACCTCAAGGCCATCTGACTTAGTACAGAATTTAAATGCAATGTCTCAGGTTAGGACCTGTATTACTTTTCTATGATCTTGGGATGTCAAATCAAGAACTGTGTACTTAAAGCTGTCACATTTTAATCTATGTGTCAGCTGCGAGGTTGTGAAGCCTTAAATATACTATAACATTATTTCCCCAAATTATAAAATTTTAGTTGAAAGCAATTTTGAATTTTTAAAGTTTCTGTTTCTCTTTGTGTTTGCTGGATTTAAGAGTGCAAAAATGATCATTTAAAAAGCAAAAATGGTTACGTACCGTGTTACATGATAAGGATGCTACCAAGTGTCACAACACTTTCTGAGGATAGGATGGGTCAAGAACCAAGGAAAGGAATAAGGTTTTCTCTAGGCTGCAGTTTCAGGTAGATAAATAGATATGTGTAGGGAAAACATTGCTTTTGAGTCCAACCACTAATGTTCATTCCTTCTAGAAGAACACACGGAAATTATGTCTAGGTCAGATGCATCGCTAGATTATATATGCAGAGATTTATGATTTATTCTAGTCTGAGACCCTGAAAGAAGGATGACCCTAAAAAATAAAGATGGAGTTGAAGACACATGGGAGCTGCAGAGAAGGGTACTGCAGAGGTGACGCTTGAGCTGACCTGTGGGTCCCCCATCGAGCCTCATTAATGTGCTCGTGCTGAATGGAATTCATTGATGGGATAGATTTGAGCCTGGGAGAAACCTTCCTTTTTGTTGTGTCTGAAGGTCACATTAGAGTTGGTTAATTTCACGAATTAAAGGATATTATCTGTTAGAATTTCAACAGCGAGAGAAGAATTTGTTTCCCACCTCAGACTACTTGCAATCTTGAATTATTTTTCTTATAAGAAACAGAGCTTGCAGTTGGGGCTCCTCTCAGCATGTGGGTGGATTTCTTAGCGGTTCTTCTCCAGTCATAAAACCCCATAGCCAAAAGCCAATCTTTATTTTCGTGGGTTCACAATAGTTTCAGGGCTCAGTGCACACATGAATGTTTTCCCAGGGCCAAGGCTGCAGGAGGAACATGTGGCTCTGGTGGGGAGAAGAGTGCAACTGCCTTGTTCAGAAGGGCAAAGCATGGAAGTTGGTTCCACCCTGGGTGATTTAGGAGAGTAGGAGATGGTAGGAATGGCTGTATCAAGCAGATCCAAGTGCCACATGGCCCAGAGCAGTATTTGCAGCAGTGGACAATTCTCAATTTCCTGGACACATATCAAAGCCACGACAGTGTATGCTGTCTCAAGTCTGTCAGGTTTTGATTCAGGTATTTCACCAACTCATATTGACAAGGGACTGCTGGCACGTGTCTGTTGGTTCCATGGAGAGAGCAGCTCTGGTTGGAGCTGAGTTAACTGTCCAAGTAGGGACTTAAGGGGTCACATGGGATTTAGGAGATACCCCTATCTCCTGTGGGTCCTATTATGCTTAGGTGTCTCTTTGCTGGCACAATTCTTGTTGCTGGAACCACTTTGAATTTCTCTGAGGACAAGGAGCCAAAGAACATAAACATCAGGACATTACAGTGCTTAGTGTTACAGTGTCTATTTGATTTTATTTTTCCTTGGAACAAGCTGTACCTCTAATGAAACAACTTAAACCTGATAATAAATATCCTGTCTCCTGACACAAACATTAATTACTTCTTCAAATGAGCAGGTTTTGTAGTCCAAGTACTGAGACTGAGTTCTAAATCAAAAGATAACACTCTTCTCTTTGAAGAGGACCAGAAGCAGAGTAATCAGCGACAAGGACATAATTTATTAAGAGAGAAGTATTGTTTGAGCTGCTCTGAGAGAAGAAACATTCTCCAAAGCCAGATTCAACCAAGCTTTTAAGTACTGATCAACACTGAAGAATTTTGTTTAATGAAACATTTCACAGCTTAACCTGAGAATTTTTTAATTCCCTAGTTGAGCTGGAGTCAAGAATACTTTGCAATCAATAGCATAATGAAGAGCTTAAGAGAAGCCTAAGAAATATTTTCTAGTAGGCAAGGAGGATCTTGAACAATAGATGCAAAAGCCAATGTAAAGTCCTGAAATCCAAAGAGATCTAAATTACAGTCTGGAACGACTTATATGAACTTGAAAAAGAAATTTATTAATTTTTAGTTGGGAAAAATTAATGGGTATTTCAGAATGAATAAACAGCAATTTGTAAAATAATGATTTACACATCTCAGTCACAACAGACTTAATCAAGCTGTTCAGAGAACTCATGCAGTTCATAAAGCTCTGGTTTTTGCTCCGAAAAAGCTGATTCTGGCGTGTTTACTAAAGAGAAGATATTGAAAAAGTCAAGAATATTTAGTGTGGAAAAATAAAAAATATACAATACACAATTTCAGAATATATTTCTTATTGAAAAATTATGAAAAAAATTTCTCTAAATAATTGAAAAATTCTGGTTGAATAAAAAATAAGGAAAAGTTCTTTAATTTAATTAAACTTTACTTTATAAAAGGATGTAAATACAAAGTTCATTAAAAACCACAAATTTCTCCTGTTTATATTTTCCTGTGGAAAATGCTTCTCTTATAAAGAAAGGTTATTCAATAGCAAAGCAATTTAAACTTCTTCCCCATTCCAGATATGTAAAGCTATTAATGACCCATATGTCTTTACATCATGTCCCTGTCTCAGCTATGCAACATTATTTATTTCATGGCACAATGACCTCTCCTTCCTACAGACCACAGCTCTCCACAGCTTCCTTGGTGTTTCATCGGTTACATGGTCAAATTGAGAGCTGTCTTTAATACAGAAAAAATCTGGATAGAAAATTTAAATTGGTCATTTCTAGGTCTTTATTTGCTTAACCTATGTGTGCTGTTTTGGAAGATGTTTGTAGATGTCTCTAATATTTATGTCTCCAGGTTTGATCTTTTTTCTTGTTTTTGTGGTCCATATGTAAAATCTAATTGAATATTTTGGTTTACAGTATGGTTAGTCTCTCATTTAAAAAGAGATACAAAGGTATTATTTCACAAATAACAAAAATTAAATTGCATACATCTTATCTTCAACCTTTTGCTGGAGCAGCTGGAGACTGTAAGTCTTGTCACCTCTTTTCTGAAGCCAAAGCTGCCCCTTTGGCTGTGGTTCCTTTGGTAACAGTGTTGATTTAAGCTTTCTGGTCTCTGCTTGTTCTGTGTCTGTACTATGCTTTGTTATGGCAGCATAGCTTTTGTGGAGCGTGTGGTGGACGAGATCAGGAGCTGATAACCAGTAACAAAAGAGTGGCTTTGTTTGGAGGATTGCTGGATTTTCTTTCAGAGTTATTTTGACTGTGGGTCCACTCCATCAGAAGGGTCACTGCCCTTTTCAAAGAGCAGTTGCTGTTCCCAAACTTGTATGCAAGTGCAACTGAGGGGGAGGTGGTGTTTCAAAGTGGTGTTTGTGGGTAAGGGGGAAGCTCACTACGTATATGTGAATACAATGCTTTATTGTTAGTATGGTTAGCAGCCTAATTCAAGTATCATTATTACTCTGGATCTATTTCTGACCTTTAAAAGAAACTAATTATACAATTAGAGTGCTTCTCTACATAAAAGGTCTCAATAATAGTGATACAGTTGGAATATTAGTGCTCAGTTCTTGGTTTTCTATGCTTTTCTTGAGAAATGCTTACTCTTGTGTTTCTCCTCTGAACTAACAGTCTGCAGCTTTGTGCTGCTGGAAAGGATAACACCATAAACCATCAAGCCCGAGATCCTTCACTGGAAAGAATCCATTGTTGGTCTTGCCAGTTTCTTCCTCCTTAATTTGCCCATTTTTATACATTTTCTAACACACACCTTTCCCTTCGTTCATGGTTTTACAGCTCCATGTTACATCAGTGCTTACTCTCTATGGTTCACTTTCTGTTAGATACTGCTATTTTCTTCTCTTTGTTACCATCAAACCCAGCTTTGTCCAGCTCCTGGTCTGCATTCCTTTGCCTACTGGTGTGTGGTTTATACCTCTGGACACCTCAGTGCCAGCCTGGGCCCACCTCTTATCATTCCAGACATGCACTTTTCTATGCTGCATCCTGCCTTTCCACTTCCCAAGGTCTTTGCTGTTGTATTTTTCTATGTTACATTGTCGTGTTAGAGGTGTAAGTATCTCATTCTACACAGAATAACGGCTTGTTACAGCTATCTGTATAAAACTGTGGTTGTACCACATAGAGATAAGCAAAAGTAGAACAAATTAGCCACAGAGTTGCAGGCAAGTCAAGAAAAGTGCAGGCAGAGCAGCCCTGGCAAGCCTCAGTCCCTTTCATTTAACAGTGGCAATGTTTTGCTGCAGGGCTACAGGGTTACAGTGGTGAGGAGGCAATGAATGAGAAGCTCCGGGGTTAGGGACTGTTGAAGTCAGCTCCGTGCAAGAGAAAATTGCCATGCCAGTTTGGTTTTAAATTTAAATCTATCTGTTACAAAACCTAGTAGATGGTCTGTATGAATGTATGTGCTAGTGATTTCGCATCAGCTCATACAGACTGAATATGTTCTAAGTTCTTAGTAGAAAAGCATTTAATACACATGGTAAAGGTGTGAATCCATTGACCAGTCAGACTGAAGAACTTTCAAAGCCCTCTCTCTCTGAGGTGCAGATTGCCACTCTCCCTTGTGACAGTACCAGCAGTTGCCCAGCCAACAAACAGGGACCTCATCGAGCTGATCCCACCAAGGTGAGGGACTAAACTGAACCAAGACCCTGGCCTTGCTTCCACCTCAGTTACAAAAGCTTGGGTGATCACAGATGAGGTAGTTGGAGTAATTCACCAGGGCTGGGACAATGATGGGACTGCTTGTTCTGGCAGATTCCCAAAATACTATGGCATTCCTCCCAAAGCCTTACAAGAAGGTAAAGAGGATGGTTTTTTGGCTACCACGTCATCTACCTGGAAGCTTATGGGCATTTTCAGCTGAGTTTCTTTACGCTGTATGTGTTTTGTAGATATAAATACTCAGCTATGCCTCCCTTGCACTGTTTCTCTACTCTTTATTTCAGGACATGACATATTAAAGCTGGCTCGAGGCCTGTTAGCAACAGATCAAAATATAGTAGCTAGATGAGGGAATAACTAATCTTGTCTAAAAATAGCATGTCAGTTCAAAAATGCTGAAAAAAAATGCTGGATGCACTTTGCATTAACTGGGGATTCTCCATAGCACGAATCAAAGACAAATGCGATATGAAATGTGGGCATTAAAAAATGCTCTGGGCTGTATTCTAAAAATAGATTATTATCTTAAGATACAACTGTATGGATGTGTATGGATGCTATTTTGAACCACACTGTAAGTGCTAGGGGAATATTACTCAAAATTCATGCTGCCGTGTGACAAATCAAATATTCTCTAAATGGCTCTAGTGGTCTAAGCAAAGGACTAATGTGTGAGGAAGGCACGTCTCCAAGAAAGGTGATTCTGAGTCTGCAGCTCACTGAGTCTTCACCACTAAGAAAAACCCAGTCCTGCTCTCCATCTGTGATGACTGCTGGGTGTAATGTAAAGCCTATGGGAGAGGTTGAATTTCAAAAAGAAGAATGACATTAAGACTGCCTATTATTCCTTTTAGAGACTGGAAATGTGAAGTAGAGCTATTAGCAAATGAAATGTGGATTTGTGGTTTACATGAAAACTGTTCTGTGGTAAAAGCCCTTAAGCTCTTATTCTTCATTAACAAGTACGACGCATTTCAAATCCACTGCATTAAAAGGATCTTAGAACCTTGGCAATGAGGGGTCAATGTGCCAGTACTGTCCTGTTCTGCCCAGTATCCTGCTCTAGGAGACACGAGATACACCCTTTGATGGCAAAGCTGGCTTTGAAAGTTCCTGTTCTCCTCTGCCAAAGCCAGGTTTGACTATTTATCTTGCTGTCCTGGCACAATCAGCTGTGTTTTCAGCTGTGCCAGTTTAACTATTTGCAGTGGTGTACTGCACACAGGTGCATGGATATTTGGCTGTAAAAACCCAAGAAACATTGTATTCCTGGAGTGTTGTCTTTGACCAGATTCCCTTCATGAGCTCGGGCCAGGGGCAGTTGCCCTGGCACAGCTGTGCTACACTGCTGTGAAAATGGAGTAACCAATGGCAGGATTTCAATCATATTCAGCAAGTTCTTCCTCCTCATCTTTTAATTATTTCAGAAATAACATCTTTTGCTTCAGTTGGGGTTTGTGTGTGCTCATTTTACCAGTAAATTTGGTGTGGTGAAAGAATTTTTAATATAATCAAAAGCAACAATGAAATCAAGCCAGTGGCAAAATACTTGTGGATTAAATAAGCTCGGGTTTCCACTCAGAATAGATGTTAGCTCTGTAGTATTATTATCATCATCACAATCATCTATTCTACACTCTTGAATAATACATGCCATAAGGCTTTCCTGAATAAATTTGCTTGAATTAAATATTTTTTCATTAAAAAAAAAAGGCAAAAAAAAAAAAGCAAACCAACAAGCTAACAATATACCTAATATTAATATTGGTAGATTATCTTGGTGGTTGCTTATACCTCTTCTAAAAGTTCTCACCTTCTTTTGTTTCTGAATCTGAACTTCCCTTGCTTCAATTTGCAATCCCTGAATCTTCTTTTATCTTTATTTATGAGGTTGATGAGCCAGCTACAATCAGATTGTTACCCAAATTAGAATTAACAGCCCATAATCAAATCACCTTTTTTTTTTTTTTTTTAACATAATGGATTCAGACCTTTTGAAAATTTTGTTGCAGGCAATGTTTTTCAAACCTTCAATCATCCTGAATCCTCTCCATTCTTTAGTTCTTCAATCTCTGTGGAAGAAATCAAATATTCTAGTCAGTGGTTAACTACTGCTAAACCACTGATATAATGTCTCTACACAAATTCAGAATTTTCTTCTTACGTGTGAGAGAACCATATTAATCTGTTCACCCAATGCACCCTTGAAGGCAGTCAGGTAGTTGGGTAACAGTGGTTGCTCCTGTCTAACTTGCTGTTACTTGCAGGGCCAGGAAGATGCACCATTTTCTGCCCATGGAACTTGGTCTCTACCTTCTCTGTGAGCACACTGTCCCATCCATGAACCAGGTCCAAACTAGGTAATTCTTGAAGAGTCACCCGGCACTGTAGAAGTGCTATTATCTCCAAAGCTTTCTTTCAAAGTATGACATCTTGAAGAAAAAAAAATAAGGGGGGAGAAAAAATAGAAAAAAAGAAGAGGAAAGAATAAAGAAATAAATCGAGGCAGTTGAGCAAAACTTATTTATGAGGCACTTCATAAACCCACATGGAGAGTGTATAACTTCCCTGTACCTTCTCTTTTATTCCTTTGCACACTGCAGACTGCACCCTGACTAGTATATTCTGGGCATGACTATCTCTAGGCTTCATTTCTACACTTTCGACTATTAGAAAAACCAGAGAGGAACATAAATCCTTATCCTCTCATACTCTTCTCAAATGTCTCACATGGAGAGATATTACCTGCTTGTGTTCCCTTCTACTCTTCCAGTCCAATGTGGAATAAATAGACATCAACACTCAAATGCAGAGTAGGAGTAACATATTTTGTAATTATCTGAAATCCATTAGCATTTCCATTTTCTGCACCTAAAGCTGCTGTGTTGAAACCCTGGCAGATTGGATTAGTATGCCCTTCTGCTTTGGGGACAAGTCAGTTTCTAATGCCCTGGTGTGTGACTACCCATCTCCTGGGAGTAGCCTGCTCCAGCCACAGGGATCAGGCATGGGCTGTTTCATTCTGGTGCCTTCCACTGGCCCTGGGTTTGAAATAAAAGTGACAGTCAGATATGACTGAAGAGACTATGGAAGTCTTCATTTGGCCACTGATTTTGTATTGCATATTATTTAGTGCAATCATTTGTGTTTCCAATACAAGTTATTTGAGGCCTGATCAAGGCTCTACTCATTGGACTGTTCATACACTTGATATGGTACATTCACTGGAATAAAAATTAGACCAGGCCTATGGAGTGGATTCATAGCTTTCTACTTTTCCAAGTGAAAGCCCCAGCCACCAGTCTGTTTACTTTAAATTTATTCCTGATTGTACAACCTCCTGGTCTTGACAGAACATAGTGTATATATCCTGACAGTGTAAGCAGCCTGGTAAGGCAAATAGAGCCTTAAAATTTCTTAAAATTTTATTTAATCTACTAGAATAAATTTTTAATGCTTATGTTAACCTAGGTGACTTGATCAGATTTCAGTGGTTTATTCAAAATATGACAGAACCATGCACAATTTCAACGGTTTTTTTGACTTGAAATTCAATTCCTTCTCTCTGCCAAAATGAAGTCCAACATAGGATTCTTCTATACACGGTGTTACAAGTTCTGATTTAGGAAACGGCCATCTGCTATAGATTTCAAGAGTGTGCACCCATTAATTGAGATGCAGTGTGCTGTGATAACCTGGCCTTTTTATCTTTATGTTCTTAGAGAAAGTCATCTTCTCCCTGTTAGTATGGAGGTCACAAGCAGAGACCAGTAAGTGTGACCAATCTTTTGCTCCATCTGGTGTATTGGCATAAATTGGGCAGCAAAGAGGTCAAATTAGTCAAGAAAGATATCATCCTGGAAATGAGCTGTGGCAGAGCTTCATGTGCTTGGGAACTTAACAAATTAAAACCTGAAATATTATGGAGCTTTGGCAATTGCAGAGTTAGGAAGCCTTTAAGTGCAGAATTCTCAAATTATAAATTGGAAGCTGTGCTCTTAAATCATCTCTAAATCTATTTTCAGCTCCTGCATCCTTTGTGGGGCCAAAATCTTGGCTGTTAAAGGCTCACAGAAACTTACAAGATCTTTTCTATGAGTTAAATTGGATTTTGGTCCCAATGCCTAAAAGCATATATCATCACTAAACTCAGGATCTATTTTTTTCTGTGACTGCTGTTTTGAAACCAAACAATAAATTCATTACTATCTCTGTATGTATAAATCAATATTATTTCAAAATTTCGATAAACTCCTGTAAAAAATATACGAAGAGATTAAATATCTGTCTAGCTCTGACAAAAAATGAAAAATATATGCTATTAGTGCTGTAGAATTACATGCAAAAAATTACTAGTGACATGCAGTATTACAATTAGGTATTAGAATTAGTACAATCCATGATCTAGTATGCACAGAGAGGGAAGTAGTAGTAAATCAGGCACAGCAGCGTCTGGGAAAATTTCAGCTTGCTTTAGTAGAATAAAATTTGTTCATGATTAGCCCAGAATCTGGGAATTATAGAAAAAAGTAAATACTAGGATTGTAGGACTCAATCAGCAGAGGACAGTAAGCACTGGATGATCAGAATGCTTTTTCTTGAAGGAAGAAAATTCTTCCAAGATGTGAACAGAGGTTTTAGAGGGGACAATACTCTTGGTATTATACATGAACCATGTTTTGGCAGGAAATCTTCAGTAAGGTATATTTTAAGTGAGGGAAGTCAAAATATTTTGGAAGTGTTAAAAGAGATGACTGCAGTAATGTGTATTATAAATGAAGATGATGCAGAGCGAAGAAAGAACAGGATGAGTGAAAAAGCCCAGAGGTTGTGTTATCCACAACAGGTGAGCACCATGTAGGACAGGGGCCTCCACCTTCAGGAGGGCTACGAGTCACTGGTTGTTCAGCCTGCACGAAGCCATCGACATGGGCCTTGACAAACTGCATTTTCCTGGACAAAAGGAAACCTGGCCACTGCTCAGTGTGGACTGAGTTCATGTCTGGAGGAGTTAGAGAACAGGCTGGTAGGAGAAGCATGGCCTCGAAGGGAAGGTTTGCGTCAGCATCTGTCATCTCCCCTGCAGTTTTAAGAAAATGAGTGATGAATGTGCCTGTCCATTTTAGGTGGAAGCAAAGTTCCTATGCTCAGTCGGAAGGGAAAGAATAATGTACGTGGCATTATACTGGAAAGAACTAGTACATTAAGTTTTAAAGTTGGCAGCAAGGCATTGTATTGAATCTGTCAAACTGGAGAGGGTACAGCAGTGAGAACAGCATTATGGTAATGATATTTGAGAGAAGAAAAAAATGCAATCTTGAAAACTAGATATATGTCAGTTTGACCGAAGTATAATGAAAACCTTTTGAACAAATTTGGAAGAGAAGAGTAATTAAGACATGGAGATAAATGGAAAATGAGATTAAATGCAATATTGGTTTATGAAATCAGATCAGTCCAAACTAATTTGCCATATTTCATCTAAGATGTACCTAATTTTCTAGAAAGAGAAAGTATAGTGCATCTCATCTGCTAGGATTTCTGCAGAATGTTTGAAGTTTCTAGGTCAGTTAGGAAACTTATTGCATGCCTAGCCTCCTCTTTAAATGCGTATTTCTGAGAAGAATGAAAAACAGATCAGACATGTTTAGAACAATGCATAACATTTTAAGAGTAGACCATAGGTAAAAACCAATTCAAAATTCAATTTTTAACTAATTATTCACTCATCTTGAAGCTAGTACTTATTTAATTACATTAAGGAACATCATGTTACATAATGTCAGAAGCTTTATTAAAATAAATCTATATATTTTTCATTTGTTCTTATCTAATAAGCTATTTAATGAAACTAGAGTGGTTTCATATTAATTTTCTTGACAAAATCATGTTGGTCATTGTTTATCATCTAATTATCTTTTGGACATTCACAAACTGAACCTTTAATAAGTTTTCCAGTGTATTTCAAGATTTGAAACTAGGCTGATTAGATCTGTGTTTCACGGAGTCCTCTTTTCTCAACATTAAAGTGGAGGTAGAGAATTTGGTAGTCTTTTTCAGTCCTTTAGATATTATCTGTCACTCACTGCTTTTCTAAGATAGTAATCAGAGCTTATTTTGTCTATATCCTCAATCATCCAAGGAGGAATTCCATCTGGCCATGCCTACCTGAATACATCTACAGCTAATTATTCTGTAAGTTTTTTTTCTTAGTCTGACTTGTAGACTATTTCCTTAAAAAAATATTGTAGTTATGTTCATTAAAATTTACTTTTTTTTTTGTAAAGGCCAGAGAAGAGCAAGCATTAAAGTGTTACTCTTGTTTAAATCTTCTGCATTCCTCCAATTTAATGTGTAATTCCAATGTGATATGTGATTTTGTATGTAATTTGCCATATATATGTATATATATATAAAAAGAATCTCCTTCATGATCCAGCTTTAAACGCAACTTCTATGCTCTCCTGTGGCTTCTCAGGTTTCAGTAGCTGCAACAAATCATGTCCTCTGGATATTGAACTTTATATTTGACTATGGTTTTTTATATCCTCAAATTTGTCAGTTTGTTTGACAATTATGCTACCTGACTAGTATTATGTGGGTATTTGCATTTATTTGAATGTAGCAATTATTTCAGAAATGTGTATTTTCCCTGTGGCAAATATGAAGAGGCAGGGAGAAATTGTTTGGCTTGTGCTTGTTTCTTTCTCAGTGCCATATCTCCTCTGGATTTTCTTGGCAGGTAATGCAGCATTTTTGAGTGCTACAGTAGTCTCCCTCACTCTTGCATCCTCTGATGCAGCATGAACTGGCTGCTTACTCTGTACAAATTTGAATTTCACTGTTGTAGCCAGCTCCACAAGATTACCAATGCTAAGGTAAATTAGATCAAAAGAGGTTTCTTAAATACAATTATTTTATTTCAATGCCAACTCCATTTTTCCCTCTGGGATTTGTATTGTGAGCTTTCCTTCTTTATTTTGTGGATTTTCAAGGGCATTATTTCTGTGCATAATGCCTTTCAGAAATTAATCTTGGCTTTCAGCATCCTAGATGTTGATTTATCCTAGGTGACAATCATGAAGAGTTTGAAGGCACTGCATGTGCCTCATGTAAAGCTTTCAGTTTCTCCAGCTGAGTGTAGTTCAGCAGTTCATCATTTCCCACCATTTTACATCCTGTGGCTGTACTAAAAAACTCCTATTTTCACATTGTTTGCAAATCACACTGCCACTTGCAAATGTTCAAAAATGCAGATGTTCTCACACCCGTGTGTCTCTCCTGCCTAGATGCCTTAGCTACATCTATGACAAGTCTGGAAATTCTATTTGTGCTTAGATTTCTTAACAAAATCTTGTAGCAGCAGACTAAGCAGGCAATGCTTGCAATTTACGTTAATTTAGAACAGACATATGAAAAACACAGATGATGGAATAATATCAGACTTGCAAATGTATTTATTCAGCAGCTAACAATGGAATAGGAATAGATTTCAACCTTTTCCAAATGAGATGTTGCTCCCTGCATATAAAACCAGAGTGTATATGCAAAACATGCACCAAGATGGGTGATTTATATCACAGTGATTTTAAGTACCATTTAAATCAACAAGGATTAATTTAAATAATGTTTATCCTTTTCTCAAAGATATTCTGCAAAATAGTCTGTTCTAATTAGCTGAAATAATTTGATAAATTTAATGAAGTTATTTGCTCAGTGAAAAATGCCTGTCTGCTACGTATTTGTCTAAGTTGTAATAAAACTACATGCTTTTATTGTGCTACTTAGTACTTAAAATTTTATTACACTGGAAATCAATGAATGGTGAATTCATTATTTAGTGGACAATTTGTCTTTTTAATTATTATTTGCGTGAAGTTGTATTTGAATGGAAATTCAATTTAATTGATGCTCAGTTAAAGATTAATGGTATTTTGATATTGTTTATTTGGGACTTAAAACTACAAAAATGCATTAAAAGGCTCCTCAAAGCAAGCTTTAATGCAAAATTAATTAATGTATTAAATGAAGAAAATATTGATCATCACTAGTCAACTGATTTTTTTTTTTTGCTTACCATGTTCCTCAAATCTTTAAAACAGGTAAGACTCACCATTTCACACCTCATCACTCATTTACAAACTGAAGCTGGAAAATGAGCTTTCCTCCCTTTTCAACATGCTCTGGTTCTCACAACTTCGCTTCAGCTCAGCATTAAGCCGAAATAGTGAAGTAAACTGAGATGAAAGTATTCTTGTGCATCTTCATGAAACACAACTGTTGTCAAAAATTAGCTCAACAGAACATGGTTCTAGTTTTTCAATGGATAATCCTAGCTCTTCATGCTCTGATTGTTTCTAAACTGTGAGGGAAAACTTGCTCTGCTTAATTGAATATAAAAGATGTTAAGAGGCTATTAAAGAGTCAGAATGTAAACTGTATTTTCTTTTAAAGGTAAAAATATTAAATTTACATTGGCCAATATACATCTTCTAAAATGACTCTTTATCTGTACTTGATCTGGTACAAAACAACAAATACATGCTGTGCATGTGTGTGTAAATAAACCCTGACTATTTATGCTTTTATGGTATAATTTAAAATTTATTCTATTCAATAGCTGCTATATTCCTTGAAAAGCAGCCTCTTCATTGATGCATAATCATCTGACAATATTTTAGGAATTTTGCCAGAATGCCAAATGATAAAAGAAAACCTGTGATATTTATCTTAACGTTCTTTAGCCTCCCTTATCTCACAGAAACCACTGGTAAGGGAATATGGGACCTTGCTTTAAAGAAGATGTAAATTGACTGATGGGACAGGAAGGTACAGGAACAGTCCCTAATCTAGACATGGAGAGCAAGGGAGGAGATCAGTAAAGGGAGGGGAAGACAGTCACTTGTCTGTGGAAGAGTGGACAGTCGTGGGGGATAGAACTGTAGTTAGGAAAAGCAAATGCACAGCCAAAGGGACACAAATAACAGCGATGGGAAGGGATAGAAATGGAACATATATTTTGGGGCTTAGAAGAATAAAAGAAGATCCTGCAGTAGGCAGTGGGCTTCATCTGTGGAATGAGTTGAGTATGGGACAGTCTTGCAAAATTATAGGTATTTTTGGGTAAGAAAAATAGTTCTGTTCAATATATGGATATCTGTGATATTTCACCTAAATTTGAGATGCCTGGAGTGCAGCTTTCTCTATCTGAGATAATTATCTAGGCTCCTTTTATGGCCACTGGAAGCAAATAGATGTTTTGGTTACCACTCTTTTTGTGCTTGTCTAAAATGATCATCTGTTTTGCACGCTGAAAATATTTATCTGTTGAGTGCAAAAGAAATCCAGACATCTAACTCAGGTACAGACACAATGTAAACATCTTAAGTTAAACAAAATGGATCTCATACCCTGTTGATAAGACTTCCAACTGGGCAGGGATGGATCCCAAAATCTCTTGGGTCAAACTGTCAATCTCTTGTATTACTGTTTAAACCTCTGTGGCACATGTCAAGTGTTATCGTACTGGAGGATATCTCCAGTAACTGCTGAATTCCCAGGTGCTTAATTTCAGGTACACAAGTTTGAAAACCTTCTTTCACTTGTTGCCCGCTTTCTACAACACAGGTGTGTTTCTTTCAGATCCTAGAATCCCATTATATTAATTGCACAGAAATATCTTCACTTTCTACCTTATTCTGATTTCTTTGTTTTAGCTGGAATAATACTCCCTGTCAAATGAGACAGCCCTGTCTCCAGATGTTGCAGAGAGCTTTGTGAAATGTTTTGTAACCTAAGACTGCAAACTCTGTTAACATGCAATTGGGATTTTGTAGATCTATATACAATTCTTGTACAGTTTATAGGACTTTTTTAGACAAATTATTGCAATTGGATCACACAGCTTTATTCTGTCCTGCACAGTGTTTGGATCACATTGGTGACGAGTAGGTACTGTCTTTTGTAAACCATAAACATGTAGGAATGTAGGTCTTATCATTTCTGGCCTGGCACATAGTACTTCTAAACCCCTGATGTCAGTAGTGGCCATAAGCAGACCTCTAGGGAAGAACAAGGAAAGAAGCAGCTGTATGAGGACAAGCTTCTTCCTAATGTTTTCCTCTCAATGAAATTACTGAGCCTGTTAAAGCTGGTCTGTCTACTAACTGTATGGCATGTCTCTTCCAGAGTTTCCTCCAGTCTGCCCTTGGACATCTAAATATCCTGCATGCAGAACAGCCTTTGGCAAACATTAATACAGCTCCGTTGTCCCTGGTGAAAGAACCACCTCCTCTTGTTTTTAAAATGCTCCCACTAGCTTCACTTTATGGCATTTAGTTTTGTAATTGATGTAGAGTATGGATGAAGACTGATTCTTTTTCGCTGATTGAATTACTGTTGAGCAGCCCATCCCTCTTCTTACCCTCTGTGATCAATGTAGTTTTGTAGATCTGGGTCACACCTCTCACTCATATGTTTTTCAGAAACAGAAGAGTTTGGCATGAGTGAATTGTGAATTTATACAGCAGTAAAGAGGTGCTTTCTTTGTTAGCTAGTGCTTGTCCAACATAGTCCTGTCATGTGCTTAATTTTTTAAAATTTGTTTTTAAATGCTGACCAGTTAGGGCTGGTATTTTTTTAGAACCAACTATCATACCCCAATTTCTCTCTCCCAAGCAGTAAAAGCCAGCTCAGAATAAACCACTTTGTCTGAAGGTACAATTGGCTTCCCACAGGGGCATCACTTTACATTTGTCTACACTAAATATCATCTGACATTTTATTGCGCAATCAGTCTTGTCAGTTCTTCTGCAACACTTCACAGCTGGCTCTCATCTTACTATCTTTAATAACTTGGAACCATCAGCAAACCTTATCATCGATTACTGTCTTTTCTAGGTCATTTATGATTATATTAACCAGCAGAGGTCCCAGAACAGATCCTTACAGAAACCACTGCTGACATACTTGATATATAAGAACTATTTATTTGCTCCTTTTCTAAGTTTTCTACATTTTATCAAATTTTTTTTACATGACAGGACCTTCTTTCTTAACTCATTGCTTCTCAGTTTCCTTTAAAAAAGTTTTGGAAATCAGGTTAGATTAAACCAGACAATTAATAATTATTATTCTCAATTTTTTTTACTCCTTTAGAACCCTCTATGACACTTGTAAAGCAGGACTTTCCCTTAAAGAAGAAATGTTGAATTTTTAATCATATACTATTTATCTATAGGTCCACTAATATATCTTTTCTGTGTAGTTGCACCACAGTCTTTTCCACAGTTATTTTGGTTTCAAACAGATTCTCTGTGGATACCCTTGACCCTTTTCTCCTTGCTCCCAAGGAAAGATTTTTATGTGACAATGCCCCAATTTTTTTTACTAAAAGTTAATGTCTATTTGAAGAATTAATCTGCCTTCTTCAATGGACTTGTCTTTCCTGACTTCTCCTTTATAGTTTGGGCTCCTCGGGTTTCTTTTTTTAAAATATCACTGCAAATGCTGGCAGTACTCCACTATTTATTTTAAAATTTCCCTCCAACCATCTTGATTTTAAGTGCCAGATGATTTTTTTTGCCTTAGGGTTCACCTCTCCTGTTCAAATCACCTTTATTCACAATGAACCTGGAGTCATTTTTTCTTTCCATTACAGAATCACAAAATTGTCAAGGTTGGAAAAAAAAACCTCCAAGATCATTGAGTTCAAATTAACCCAGCACTGCCAAGTCCTCACTAAACCATGTCCCTAAGGCCCAAATCCACACACCTTTTGAACACTTCTAGGGATGGTGAGTCCACCACTTCCCAGGGCAGCCTGTTCCAGTGTCAGACCAGCCTTTCAGCAAAGAAGAGTTTCCTAATATCCAATCTAAACCTCCCCTTGTGCGACTTGAGGCCATTTCCTCCCATCCTGCCACTTGATACCCGTGAGAAGTGCCCAACCTCCACCTGGCTATTGCCTCTTTTCAGGCAGTTGTAGAGACCAATAAGGTCTCCCCTGAGCCTCCTTTCCTGCAGGCTGAACACCCCCACCTCTCCCAGCTGCTGCTCATCAGCTTGTGCTCCACACCCTTCACGAGCTTCACTGCCCTTCTTTAGACATGCAAACAAAATGTCTCAACAAGTGTTTTCCTCCCCTTTGCTTTGTCTGTTGGGGTTGTGAGTAATTCCTTATGATGTCTACCACATTTGTCATGAGCAAAAGTCTTTATATAATCATCCTCGAGGAAGCAAACATGTTTATATTTTTGCCTGATAATTACACCTT
Source organism: Pachycephala philippinensis (assembly GCA_013397055.1). Lineage (NCBI taxonomy): Eukaryota > Metazoa > Chordata > Aves > Passeriformes > Pachycephala > Pachycephala philippinensis. Next base: position 202,709 of record VWZT01015007.1, read on the forward strand.
CGACTCTTACCAACATTTTCCTCTCTTCTAGTTTGAGTTCCTAATTTCAGAAGAGCATCCTTAGTGCTGGATGTTAAACTGTTATTATCTAATGGAGAAAGTCTGTAACTCGGAATTTTTTACCTTTCCCATCTTCTGTGATATTTCTGTATTTCTTAATGAACAGCTCCATCTCTTTAGGTAGGACTTGTGCCCCTTTCCAGATTAGATGGCCCCAACATGTTTCTGAAAGTGCTTCTGGTTAATTTTTCTCAGTTCCTGTTATTCAGCCTTCCAAGTCTCATGGGCTGGAATTCTCTCTCTGAAGCTTTCATGTTGCTGATACAATTGCTGTGTGCCTCTTCCCCACAGGGCAGGTACTCATCATTTGGCACATCAGAGGGTAAACTGAGAAACTGTTTCCCTTTTGGCTGAGTTTCCCCTTCATTTCTTCTCCACATGTGACTTCTCCAAAGGTGAGTTCCAAAGCAGTTCTGTATGTCCACACAACTTAACTCGCCTCACCTCCCATTGTACTTCCTTAATACGAAAGCCGCAAAGCATGAACGAGCACTGCAACAATAAATGCTGTAGTAAATATATGAGTAAATATATGTTTATAAAAGAGCAAGAAGGAAAATAATTTATTTAGCTTTACATACTTATATTTAATCACAGAATCATATAAGCCCTTTTAGGGATGGAAAAAAATATAATCTTGCTTTAGCTGAATTTTTAAGTGTGTCCTCAAAGTCAATTTCTGGAAAAAAATTATAAGGGCAACTTCTCATCTCATATAAATTCTTAAAATTCCAAGAAAATTCAGAGTCACATAAGAGTTTTCCATATGTATTCCCCCAAAAAGAAAGATTAAAAAAAAATTCTAGTCAATCTCTGTGCAGAAAATAGACTGAGGGTGTTTTGTATGTCATTCTCTGAGACTGACATTTAACACAAATTCCTTCAGTGGTTCTTTCATCTTGTAACAACTAACAGAATACCAAAGGAAGATCAGACTGTCCTGAAAACTGCATCATCAGACTCCTATTCATAAGGCTGTGCATAGGGATATTAAAAAAAAACCCCACTACTAAATGTACAAGATGGTGTTGTTCAACACTGAAACTGCAGCGCCTCTAGAAGGTACAAAACAAAATAATCTGCCTAAGGTGGTATAAACAATCCAGCTCCAGGGTTCTAGGACTGGAGGCTCCTGTAGACTGTAGGCTTGTCCTAAGGCAAGCACTAATCCCAAGAACTGTTGTTTTCTGTCTGAAAACTCAGTTTTTCGTGCAAGACAGAAAATCACAAGTGACACTCGGTGCTTCTATTTAAAAAATAACCGAAATTTTAAACCCACAATTGTTCAGCAGGATAAGTTGCTTGGCATTCAGATCTTGGTTCTAATTTGACAGAACTTGATTTTGAAGTCTAAGCCAACCTGAAATAAGGCCAAATATCCAAAACATAGTGAGGCATATAATTTTTTAATGTTTCCTGTGAAGAGAGTCAATTTATGTTGTATATGTACTATTTTTGAAGAAAAAGAAGTCCCCTTTTTTTGTGCAATTTCAGTATTTGAAAATACTGCCCTGCTGTGTGTTGGCATTGTATGGATTTTGTTATTGCACATGATTTTTCTCTAGACTAGTTAATTTAAGAAAAACTATATGATTTTGTACAAATGTATATAAGCAGACTAAAGCAGGAGTAACTTTAACATCTACTATGTAAGAATCATCTTAAAATCAATACAAGTGAAAGCTGCTGTTATGAAGTGAGATGGATAGACCTGTTATATTTGAAACTGTACAGTAAAAATTGTACTCTTGCTGTGAAATAGCTGCTGAAGGGAGCCATGAATAGAGAGCCTTATAGGACATTCCAATTACTTCCTATGGCAGAGACTAAATCTACAATTCTGGTTTTACCTTGATACCTGGACAAGAATCTCAAACAGCAGCAGCAGTGATATCCTTCCTCATTACATATTTAAAGGTTGTTCCACAAGTTGCTTTTGCGGGCACAGGTACAAATGCATCAGTTCCATTTTCTCCTGACCAACCTCACAAGCAGCTGCTTTGTGGGAGTTTTCACAGAATCACAGACTGGCTGAGGTTGGAAGGGTCCAAACCCCTGCTCAAGTAGGGCTGCCCAGACCGAGCTGCCCAGATATCTTTTATCTCCACAACCACTCCGGGTGACCTGTGTTACCTGAAGATTTTACCTGGGGTTTTCTAGCTAGAGTTGTTTCCTGATCATCTGAGATTAAATTTATTTTCTTTTGTTTGTAAGAAAAGCCTATCCCTTGAGATGTCAGCATGTGTCCTGGGCTACAACAAAAGCAGTGTGGGTAGCAGATCAGGAGCGGTGATTCTGCCCCTCTGCCCTGCTCTTGTGAGATCCCACCTGGAGTACTGCACCCAGCTCTGGAGTCCCCAGCACACAAGGGACATGGACCTGTTGGAATGAGTCCAGAGGAGGGACGCTGAGTTAATTCAAGTACCTCTCCTATGAGAAAAGTCCAAGAAAATTGGATTTGTTCAGCCTGGAAAAGAAAAGGCTTCAGGGCAATCTATTTGTGGCCTTCCAGTGCCTAAAGGCAGCCTACAAGAAAAATGGAGAGAGACTTCTTACAAGAGCATGTAGTGATAGGACAAGGGGGAAGGACTTCAAACTGAAAGAGAGGAGGTTTAGGCTAGATATTAGAAAAAAAATCTTTACTGTGAGAGTGTGGGTGCTCCATCCCTAGAAGTGTTCAAGGTCAGGTTAGAGGGACTCTGAGCAACCTGGTCTAGTAGAAGGTGTCCCTGCCCATGGGAAGTGGGTTAGAACTAAACAGTCTTTAAGGTTCCTTCCAACCCAAACCATTCTGTGATTCTGTGACTCTGTGTCACTGTTATGATGGGAATGAACATGAAAGAGAGAAGGGATCCTGGTCAGTGCCTTTGTGTCCTACACTGATGAGATGGTTGCAGACCAGAACTCCCTTGCACCAGACTGAAGCAGGTGTGCAGCTCTGGGCATCTGCACTACTGTGCCTTTAGCTCATCACGTGTGGTTTGGTACATTCAGTTGCCATCGGAAGAGAAGAGCACAAGGTGAGCTAAGGACACCCCTTAAGTGCACGGGAATTAGGAAATACGTGACAATGGATCCCACAGAGGGATCCATTGCAGGCTTTCTGGAATAACCTGACGTGCAGCAAGAAGTGTCTGATTTTCAAACACTATTCATGAACACTGTTGTACTCTCCCTCTCTGCATTAAAATGCTTTACTATAGGCCAGGCCACAGAGGACTAATAAGCAATCAAGAGGCAGCTGTACAATTTTGGTCTGCTGTCCTTTGGTAACTGGCAAAGTGCTTGTCTAAGAGATGCTCTGACACAGTGACGCAGACTTCCCTGCACATGTGTTGGTGGGGAAGGTTTACACAGAAAGACCTATTTTCTAAGTGCATGCTAGTTGCTAAAAGAATGCTCCACTGAACAAATTGGTTTTAAAATGTGTGTGATTTATCAAAATTATAAACTGTGGGGGTGACTCAGCTGACTCTGTGTAGGCTATATTTGATCTAGTCACTCCTGGCTCCCTTTGCAGTCAATAAAGAGAAACAGGCACTTTTAGATCATAACTCATTTACACTTAAAGTAGATACCATTTATGCCCTACTACAGAAAAACCTGTAATTAGCTGTAGGAAGAGTTGAGTCTGACTGCCTTAGGTGTAGACATGTAAAGTCAGGTGAGATGATTCCCACCCTGAGGCACTGTTGTGCCAGCATGACTCTTCCCTCAATGCAGTCACGAATACAAGATGCACAGTTCAACAGAGAAAATGTGTGATTGATACTTGCTCTATCAGTGGTGCAAAGCTGTAGATGTGAAGTGTGTCATTTGTTAAGGGAGGTCACTCAATGATTAACCAGCAAGAAACATGTAACCAAGGACAGATCTGTAAGAGCAGAGTGAGCATATAATTTGACAGAAATCAAGCTGGGCAATGTGCATTATTTTTACTTGACTATCCACTGTTACACATCAATACTAATAGAGCTGAATTTCACTTACTTTGAGCTTTATTCTACTCTCACAGCACTCTTTCACACGTGTATCTGCGTGGTTTGCAATGAAGTTACTCCTGGTTTAGTCAGTGTATGTGGCAGTGGCATGAGTCTTCTATTGTTATCTGCTTCTGTTCAATCTATTTGTTCTTAGTAAAAAAGATTTTCTGTCTGTTCCTACAATGCAGTTTTGTGCTGTGCTTTGCAAAGGGATTTCAGCATTATTATTTCCAATGGAACATTTTCACTCAGATTTCATTTCATTACTGAAAATTAACATTACCCTTTTGATCTCCTAAATATCTTCTAATAATTAAAAAGCCTATGCTTTTGCTCTTGAATCTTTATTTTCATCTATTTTTCTTCTCTGCTGCTCTCCAGGCTGTGCTCTGCAGAGTGACACTCCTGAGTCGGACGCCTCGATACTATGGAGACTCAGATATTATGGTAATGAGCACGATAGGTACATTAGACTCCAAGAAGGACTTCAGGGTCATCACACGTAATTACCTTAACATGAGATGCCTGCAGTGCTGTGACTAAAAGGATAATGTGAACTTCAGGATTACATTAAGGGGAAGTTATATCAAGCAGAGGTAGGAAAATAACCTGAAGTTTGTATGTGTGTGCATCTTTGCCTGAAGCATTGCTTATGGGGCACAGCTGGAGGCAGATCATCAGCACAGCTCTGTCAGGGCTCTAGTGACTTGCAGGGAATCCATGTCCTTAGATGTGCTGAAAGTGTAAAACAATCACACATTCATGATCAAGGTGTTTTATCAGAGTTTGGAAGAACATTTTTCCCTGGCTTGGGCAGATTAGTTTGGACACTAGCTTGTCATTTTTAATTTTTTTTTTGAACTTGGCTTTTGCAGTGTGAGATAAGGGATATTCAGTTGTATTTCCCCTACTCAGTGTCTTGACCCTAACCAGGTCTCAGGCTGATGGTACATTGATCTTTTCCCTTGCCCTTGCTTGCACTCGCAGGATTGAGGGACTGAGACCTTACAGGCCAAGGTGGCCTCATTGCTTCTTCTCTTCTTCATTGATGTCTCCATGCTGGAGGCAGGAGTGCTCTGCATCGTGTCCCATGGCCTCAATCCCCACCTGGTGGTTACCAGCACACATACCTCCCTCAGTTTTCTCTGGAAGCAAACCTGTTGGGAACGCAGAAAGGCATCCTCTGCATCTTGACAGATTGCCTGTATAAGCAGCCCAGGGAGAAGGGTGGTGCAGCAGGGATTCAGATAATTTCTAGGAAAGATTTACATTTAGCCTGCTACCTGTAGACTCTAAACTACTTGAGTAACTCCTAGGAGAGGATCTGTAAGAGCCTGACCTTCTGTTTGTGTAAGAGTGTGACAAGAAAAACGATGTCCCCAAAAGAGAAAATTCTTTACATTCTGCCAGTAATATATGTGCTCACAAAAAGACCTAATACCATGCCTGTAATTCTGAATTACAGGCAGCACCAGAAGAAGCCTTGGAGTTCAGGAAAGCATGTTTGAATTTATGCTGCAGTGTTGGACTGGTCATATTCACCCAACTATATTCTAGCTAAACTTTTGGCTGGAAAACGGTTTTGCCCTATCGCAGTCTTTAATTAAATGCTCTGTCTTTGCCCCTTTAGTACAGAGAGGATGCATACAGTATTTGTTTTTTGCAGAACAGAACACTGCTTTAATAAGATTCATGAAATCAATCAAAAACTTTCCCCAAGTTTCCTGAGATTTCCAATCACATACGGAGAGAAACAGAAAGAGTGCTTCTAGCCTCTGGTGTAAAAGCTTTTGGAAATTGTATGATATTTCTTTGAACTTGTCTCTGAACTTCCTTAAAACTAATTTAATGACAGAGGAAAGTTTTTATATTAAGCTTGCAAGTAAGGGCGAGAGAGGGAACCTGCCTAGTATGTGATCTCAAAGATTAACACTGTAGCATTATCTTGAGATCACAGGGTAGAAAAAAATCAGATAAATGTTTTAAATGGCAAGTCATGTCAGACTAACGCTAAGGACTTTAACAAATGAAACTTTCTTGTTAACAAACTGACATTATTTTATTTAAAGGTCAGCTGACAAAAGGGTATGACTCCCAGACAATCTCTCTCAGGCTGTGAGCAGGACCTCCTTGGGGAGACAGTGACCTTTTCCAGGGGAGGAGCAATCAAGGCTGATAAAAGTCAGTCATTTCCAAAAGAAATATAACAATAATTATGCACTGAACTAGGAGCGGACTTCCAATAGCTGCATGGTTATTCTAGGGCAGAAGAGACATATGGAATTCATTGGTTCCCTTCTTCTGTATGTGTTCTGTGGTGACTGCATGCAGTGGGCTGATGGGTGCACTGATTGTATAGAAGCAGCTTGCTGCAGTTCATTTGAGAAATGGTCTTGCCATGGAAGCTGGTCAAAAAGTTCTTTCCCTGTATTTTTTCGAATATTTTGGAATTCTTCATAATTTCAGAAGTTTTTGATGACATTATCCCTATTGGCAACAATTGATTTTCTTGCAGCTTTCTTGGCTTCAGTAAATTAAATGATTTCTGCATCAGCTGAGAAATGAGTCGTGTTGCTTGAAAGAATGTTAAGATGAAATTTGCTTTTGCAGCCTCTATTTGGGCAGATCTGTTAATGAGTGTTGAATGACTGGAAGCTCCTTGCACCAAACAAATATTTTCTTGGGTGCCACACTAATCTTGACCCAGCTAAAGGCAGATTTACTGAACACCCAGAGGAGGCTAACTTAGATCTATCTTGCATGGATTCCAAGTCCAACATTCCTGTGCCCAGATGCACAGTGACCACAAATTCAGAGTAACTATGTCTGATAAAAGGGTAATACAGAGCAGGATCCAAAAAGGGATTTGTCACATATACTGTTCATTAAATATAAACCTTCACTGCAGAAGTGCATCCATGGTCCCTGTTATATCTTGGGTCTCTTGTTTGCAGAGTTGATATTTACACAAATTGTCAGTGAATACATCATGTAGCAGAGCTCAGTAACCAAATTCAGTCTTATTAATTCAAAATAAGGTATGGAAGAATGCTGAAAAATGTTTTAAAACAAAGTTTTAAAAGTTGAGGTTATTTATATTTCCTCAGTGCCTTTCTCGTAAGGAAGCTGATGTAGAACATTACAGAGCATACTAGGCTGCCCTGCATCATCATTATGGAAAAATTCCAATCGTTCTCAGGATATGTACTCTAATTCAACTGTAAATTACTGGATTTGACATTGGAATCACTTGTGGGAAATTCTGTAACCTGAGCTATGCAGGAAGGAATAAACGTTCATAATAATCTTTTGCCTTCAAATTCATGAATCTATGTTCATTGCAGACTGTTTTTTCTCTGTCAGGGATACATCTTTGAGTCTGTAATTCTGCAGGGGAAAGCAGCACTGCAGTGAGATTTTATCTTTTTTCTACCTACTGAAGTCCTGCAGTTAAATGAAAACAGAGCTGAAATCCACTGAGCTACCTATGAGAAACAATAATTCCAGTGGTAGAAAAATGACAGCCTCATGTTTAAAGGAGCTTGTAATTTGACCACTTAAATTATTAATTATTAATTAGGATCTACTGAGACACAAAAGCTTGAGAGGAGTTCTTAATGTACAGCAACCAGAAACTTGTCACCTATACCCTTTATGCTGCACAGACTGGAGACACAGCTTCCTGCATGGAACTCACAACTGGTGAGATTCTGTTTTGTCTGATAAATGATACTGCCCATTTTTAGGGACTCTCCTTGAGACTGTTTTGGCATTTAGACTCATGGAACAACTTTGGTGACAAATGAGTGGCTGGAGGCTGCTGTATTAGTCTGGAGTGTCTGAGCAGCATTAACAGTCACTGGGAAGGCAGCTGCACTCTTGTGTCCTTACCTGAGCCAGACCTATCTCTTGGTTGGGATAGGACTGCTGGAAATTTTATTCCTATGTTGTCAGCTGTATGTTTGAACCTGTTGCCTGCCTGAGTCTGCTGGTTGTCCTGTTAGGAAAGCCATGGCATTATCCATGAGTGCTGTTTCCTGACATCCCCTCTGCTCATCCATCACAGCACTCATCTCGTCGAGGCTCTCCTTGCCAACCCAAGCGTATTTAAGTCACTTCTTGCTGCTCTCATGCTGTACTAGAAATAGAGGCTGTGTCATCTGCCTTATAGTCATTGACAGGGACTTCATACTTAGTTCAGGAATCTGGTGCAAATTACTCTAAGCTCTGATGTAGCTATCAGTAAAGCCATCCATCTGAAACTCCTACCAAATTCAAAGGAAGTGAAAGTGTGCTGCAGCTACTAAAAATTACAGCTCTTGATTTTAGAGGCAGGCTTACTTCCTAGTTCTATTTCTCCACCATCTTTGTCCTTTTTACTATAATTAGCCATCTTTTCTGGCCAATCCCGTTTCCCTAATTCTTGAACAGGACCATTCCTCTGTGGCATGCCTACTATACGAGAGAGACATCTTTGTTCTTTAATTTTATGGTCTTGTTGCTAATCTACTTTAGAATGATTTTTCTGTTTGAGTTTGTAACTGCATTGTGCACACTCTCGAACATTCTGGGGATTCTGTTTGTGTCAATGGCAATATTCATCTGAAGATTATGTTGAATAGGGGGCCTACTATGCAAGAAAAAAGATCTACTTATAAAAGCCGTCACGAGAGATTTTCTGGCTGCACAGGCTGCAGACAAATGCTGGTGCACGTGCACAGCTCATTCCTGGGCTGTGTGGGGTTAGGTGGTCTGTCACCCCTCTCTGATAAAGAATAGAGTGCTGCCTTCAGGCGAGGCTGCATTTATTCTCATCACGGTTAAACACAGAGGGTTTTATAGAAAGGTATCTGCAACACCATTATTCGGGTTGCTTGCTGCATGACTGTTCCTAATATTCAACTGGAGTTCTCAAATTCACAAGAATTCCCATCTTTCTGGTGAGCAATGGAGAAATCAATTTACTGTCATTCTTCTTCCTCTTGTATTTGCCTACTTAGAAACAAATCCACCTAAGATATGTTCCTGCGGCAGGTGTACCACTTCTCCCTTTTTATAGAATATCAGGGAATCAGAATTTTCTTACAAACCTGCATGACTTCAGGTGAGGCAGACTGAGGAGAGAACTTCAGGCAAAAATAAGTGCATAGGTCTGTGCCACTAATTTGAATGCAAGATTTATGATTGATTTCAGTAAATACAGACAATCACTCCTAGATTCTTTTTGAATCTTTTACCAGAACTGACTCATGTCTCTCCTTTTATACATTGCAGCTGTATCAGTGCTGCTTCAAATGTCACAACTGGTTTAAAATAAATAATATATAAATGTTGCTCAAAAAATCTGTGTGCTTCATATACTGTAACTGGGAGTTACTACTAATGTTGATGTCTTTACAAGCCATGGCAACCCCCTAATGTGTATATATCCTCTCCTAGGTTTACAAGGGCAAAATAAGTCCATCATTCATGTGTTTAAAAATTCATAACATTTTCAAGTTGTTGCTATCCTTTTCCCATATATCTCTGTAAATCTACAGAAGCCAAGACTTAAAGTTTATGCTTAAGTTTTTGTTCTCACTGTGGAGACAATTCTACAACATGACATCAGCAAGCTGTTCCTACATATTCAAAATGTTTACAGTAAGCTCAACCAATTTTGCTTAAGGGTCTAAAACTACTTCTCTTGTTGAGAACAAATTAGGGCACAGTTCCAGAAAATGGAATTTTTTGACTTATAATTGTGAGCACTTAAAAATATGGATGATTCACTAAACAAGAGGCCTTTCATGCTTAGCTACAGTCATTAACATTATTTTCTTTAGAAATGTGTATTTGTTTTCTCTAGATATTGAAAACATAAAGCTATATGTCTAGAAAATATTTTCTCTGCATGGGAAAAGAGATATTTTCAGTTGAGTTCCTAATTGGCTTCATTTGTGCAACCAGAATTTCTTGACAAGGGCATGTGTTCTTTCTGTTCTGTTCTACTCTGTTCTCTTCTACTCTGCCCTTTTCTCTTATACTCTAACTCCACCATCGTAATTCATTAATTCCTTAATATGGAAACAATTAAATGCTGAAATAAGAAAAAAAAAGGGTTTTTTTCCCCGCAAGTGTTTCCTCTGCTAAACTGTTGATCTTGGTTAGAGATTGAACAGATACCTCCAGAATAACTGGCAGTAGTTCAGTGGCCACAATTTAAGCATTTAAAATTTAAATATAATTGCAGATCATTTGAGAATTTGGAGATCTCCTACACTGAAAACACAAATCCATCACTGTTATTGATATGACAATGCAAATAAGTATCTTGCTTTATTGTCCATTTGTGCTGTTAGATTTGAGTGAATCTCTTTGGTGAGGAAGGGATCCATGTGGATTAGGATCCTGCCCTGATCCAAGTTCTGTTCTTATTAGGTTCTTTGAAGCAAGGAGATGTATCAATAACACCTCTTCCTCTTTCTGGTTAGCCACCCCTACAGAGTGATAGCTCTGGTCATGTTCAGCAAAAATGCCTTAGCTGTTCCTACGTCTGAGACAGAAGTTGTCAATAAAGGTAGGGCTCATACTCTGCTCCCAAATTTGATTAAGTTGCCACAGAGCTCTTTTTTGAATAAGTAAGTATTTAATTACTTCAGTTATGGGGCTACAGTTGAATGATTTTTCTTATTATAGCATGCAGTGCTTCCCTGCAAGGCTGTATTGGTTTCACAATTTGAGCAAGGGCAGGTGCAGGATTGCTTTAGATTACTTGAGGTTAGGAAGACGCTAATTTGCATAGCTTCAGGGCTGTTGGAATCCCGTGGGAAGTGAAAGTAATTTTCTTTTATTTACTCTCATTTCTACAGTTCCTTCTGTCACTTATTCTCACTGGGTCAGCCTTTCCCTTTTCAAATGCTTATGTCAGGATATTGCACCAGAACTACATAGATAGATTTCACCTGAGCTTTTGGAAGGATTGCATCAACATCTTGTGAATTCAAAATTTTGCCTCTGTCAGAAAACAGCCAATAAGTCTTCTGTTTTGTCAGAAGAAGAAAAATTAAATTTTATTTTTATTTTCTGTCAGCATTTTTGGTATATTCTAGTACTTTTTCTGCCTTCCCTTAGTTACTTTTTCCTCACTGCTGCCACTGTTTTTGCATCTGTACCCATATTTAGTATTTCTGATACTTACTCAGGTAACAAGGCTGCAAACTTACGAAGCATTACTATGTTTCTTAGGCACTGGTGGTCTTGTAAGTTTGAGCTTCCTAAAGGTCCCCTTTATTCTGTCGCCAATTATCTGAGGATTCTGTCTGTTTCTCACATACGTCCTCCTCATACCTTTTAAAAATCTAGCTATTCCTCATGATGCTGTTACTTTTGTCAGCTTCTCACCTTGTTATTTGTTAAACCAAATATTTTTCTCATGTCTTGTCCAGCCATTTCTCACACCCTGTTCAGTCAGCTTGACCTAACCAGCATCCTGGTCACCTACCTGTGACCCTAACACTGCCCTGCTCACAGTGGAGATGCCCCCCTTCCACCTCTGTGCCACGAAGCCCAGGAAAGTCTCCCACAGCAACCCCAACATGGGTTGCACACCTTGGGGCAGGCACCTGACTCCAAGGGATTTGCCCTGTGCAGGGTGTGCTGGGCTGCAGGGTGGCTTTTCACTATTGCCAGCCCCAACACAACCCTCCAGAGGCCAGACAGCACCAACAGAGTGGGGCACTTCCACACCATGGCACTCCTGTGAGAGCACCTGCCTGCTCCTCTGTCTCCACTGCATGCGCCTCTGCTCTGGTCCCATGGGCAGAACACCCGCTCCTTGGGTATTGCTCTCTTTGAAAATATTCTTATTTGTGTGCTCTGAGAGCCTCCAGAACTGAGCCTAAATGTGGTAAATGAGGATGATGAGATTAGTTAAATGCACCCCTGACCTGAACTAAATGCTAATGCAGACACACCATCTCTGCACCTGATCTTTCTTGAATATGGGCAACAAGAACTACATATAGAATTTCTCTTAATGCCTTACCACATCAGGGGTTTACTGTTTTGCCCCAAGAGACAGAATATATATCCCATGACTGGGACCATTCCAGTAGTTGCAAACCACAGTAGTCCCAGGACTGGTGGGACTGGCCAGAACTTCCTCTTCTCTTCAGAAATGTGCCTAATTATACAGAACTCAGTACCCACATAAATGTTATGATTAAAGATGAAGCGGGGAGGTGGTACAGACATTTATGTTGATCTACAAAGGAAGTTCTACTAATAGTGATAAAATTAGCATACCTGAGTAAGTGCCAAGAGGAATTAGGAGCAACATTACCAGTGATTAAACTGGGACGCTTAAGCTGGAGCTTATCAAAACTATGTGTGCAGTTATCAGAACAGATCCATAGAAACCTTGGCTCATGGCAAGGGCGTGGGAGAGCTGCACAGCCAAGCTGCTGTTGAGTAATACTCTGCCATACCAGCTCTCTTGGACTCAACAGGAGCCAGTATCCCATGAGTGACTGGTGCCAGCTGGATGTAACTCCATTCCACACCACCCTCTGGACATGGCCATGCGGCCAGTTTTTCACCCATCTAAGCCATGGTCAGCCAGTTTCTCCAGGAGAATGCTGAGGGAATTAGTGTCAAAGGGGATCTGCTCCATGCCCTTCCCTGGCACTGAGGTCAGCATGACAGGCCTATGGTTCCTGGTATCTGCTGTTCTTGTACACGGCATTATGTTTGCTAATCCCCACTTACCTGGGATGTCTCTGGTTAACCAGGATGGCTGGTAAGTGATTAAAAATGGCTTGGTGATCTCTTTCATCAGCTCCCTTGTTACTCTTAGGTGCATCCTATCTGGGCCCATGTGGATGTCTAATTAACATAGCATGTCACTAACCATTTCCTCCTGGATTGTGGGGATTTTACTCAGCTCCCCATCACTAATTTCCAGCTCTGGGAGCTGGGTAACCTGAGGAAGAGGAGTGGGAGAATGAGATTTGTCACCTACAAGGCTCGTGCTCTTTATCGTATTCTTTACTATTTTACATTTCAGATTTATGTTTAGTGTCTCTAAGTATATTGCATTTCATCCTTTTTCTACTGTTTACAAACCATGGCTGTCTTGCTCTTTCCTGGTGCTGTCCCAGTCCCTCTCTGTGCTGACAGTGCCCTATTTAGCAGCACACCACTACCCTTAGTGCTTAGGCTGTCAAAAACATTTTAAAAGATCAATGGTAGAGAATGGTAAACTCTATCCAGATTGGTATTTTCCCCTCCAGCATGGCCAGGTGTCATTTTCCATAAGTCATTTCCTTTTCCCATCAGAATTCATTTACTAATTCCCACGCAGTAAGGCTTTACCAACTGCCTTCCATAAAGCACCATATTTGAAGACCAGAAAGAAAACACCTACTATATTTAAATTTTCTTCTAAAAATAGTTTCTAACTGAGATATCAGGCAAGCCTTGGGCAATCTGTTGTTTGGATAATGGAGATCATTCTCATTTCTGATTTATCTGTATGTTTTCAATATTGTTTTTATTCTAAAAATTTGTTCTCAAGTCTTGCATAAAATTAAGGCTTAAAAAAATGGTTTTGTAGCTACTGATATCTCTTTTTCCATATGTTTTCTATTTTCATTATTTTTAAAGATGCACTTTTGGCATTTGTATTTTTTCAAAAATATTTTATACTTTATCATGGATGTTGCCCCGGTATTTATTTATTTATTTATTTATTGTGCAGTGGAAATTACCCTGTCCTCCTAAAACTGTAAATAAACCTTTTTGCTTTCACCTCAGATGATAAATTCACCATCCTGCACTTACTTGGATTTTCAATTACTTTTCCAGCATTTATTTGACATGTCTGTCCCAGTTCAATACTACTTTAAAAAACTTTCTTTTTCTTATACTGCACCCTATTTCTCTTTTCTTCTGTGTCTTTATACAGATAAAAACCATTCTGTGTTTTTTTAATTTGTTCTTATTTCCCATAATCCTTTTCAAGATTCCTCTCAGCATTCCCTTTGACAAGTCCCACTTTATTGCAGTACCACTTTATTTCTAATACCTTAAATATGGAATCAGAAGGCTAAAAGAGCCCCAAGAGGTCATATAGTTAATTTTCCTGTCCCAAACTAGGACCACTGCAACATAGTTGTCTAACCTGCTCTTAGAGATTGCCAGTTACACAGGTTATCATACCTACTAAAGTTCAGTATTTCACTATCATTTCTATCAAAACTATTTCTGCTGTTTAATTTTAATGTTTCTTTCTTGAATTTAAGCTGATTACTGGTTGCCTTTTTCACCAATAACATAAGGAATAGATTGTTCCCTTTCTCTCTTCAGCAACCTTCTGTAATTTTGAGTAATTATGGAGGTGCCACTTAGCTGCCTCTTCCTCTGGCCAGCCAGTCCCCCTTTTTTCCCCAGGGTGAACTTGCATTCATGACTACAGATTTGTCTCATTGCTCTTCTCCGAACTCTGCCCAACTGATTCTTACCATACTTGAGCCCAAGAACGTCCATCAGCTGAGTCTTCCAGGATGATGATTCAAATACTTTGGAAACTGTGTTCCCTCATGTACATCTTGAATGGTATTTGTCTTTTTTTTTTTTTTTTTTTTTTGCGTCAGGAAAGTTGGATTGATCAAGGTTCAGTCTGTAAACCTCTCTAAGTGATATATTGCTGTAGAACTACTCCCTAAAGAGTTGTCCACTTCCTATGTTTTTGTAGCTGGTTTCTCCTGCCCTATAATCAGTATCTTGCTCTGGTTCTGGTTTCATGGAAACTCTTATGCTTCTTCAGGTGATTTCATTAATCATCAAGGTTGTTTGAATTCCAGGTGAATGCACTTGCTGTTTCATCCAGAATGATGTCATTAGCAAATGTGAGAAACATGCTTAATTCCATCATTCAAGTCATTCTTGAAAATATCAATCAGTTTCCATCCACAGCAGACTTTTTCAGAACCCCATGCACTAAATCCTTCTATTTTCACAATGAACCTTTGGTAACTATTCTGTCAATCTTTGTTTCAATAAAACATTTTTCTGTTTTTGTAGGTTCTATTAGATATAGGCATTCTTTCCCACAGAATTCACTTAGATAGTCTTTGCACATTTGACTTCAGGCATTCCAGGCTGAATGATTAGAATTCCTTATCTCTAACTTGTTGGTTTTTTGTTTTATTATTTATTTGAATTTAACATCAAACAAATGAAACTACAATTGCTTATGCTTCTAGTCTGTGTTCCACTGTGGAATCAGCCAAGAGTCATTTTTTGCACACCACCACAGAATCCATTAATTCAAATAAAGAGAAAAGTCACACCTGGGAGAACCCCAGAGAAAGGGTAAACACCAGTTTACAGACAAGAGCACACAGCAGTAGAAGCAAAGCATATAGACCATTCATTGCCTTACACACTTGTTAATGTAAAAAGATTATTCTTACGTATGCAAACCTATATTTGCAAAATTTATTTGCTGTAGTGCCTATACCGCAAAGTTTATTTCTTGCATTTTTAATGGTATCTAACATGATGATTTCTAGAAAAGGTCATGATGAATGGAAAATATAATTTCTTTCACCATCAATTTTTTTAAAGACCATGGTCAACTATTTCTAGCCTCCTTCCTTTTGCCTTGTCTGATGTCTTTTAAGTGATTGCCTTTCAGCTACAAGCTCATTTGTGTAGGAATTTTCTTAGAGGGAAATTTAGTGTGACTTTAAAGCACACCATTGTAGTGAAACTATCAAGGTCTCAAGTGACCTCAAGCCAAGTTTAGGCATTACACTAATGTCCCTGGCTGGACCTTTGCACTCTGTTTGGGGATCTGCATTCTGTGTTTCACCCAGCCTTTTAAGGAGCATTTGTTTCTAAAGTACTGTCCTGAATCAAGTCCCTCCATATATTACAAGGAATTTCTATTTGCAGCCATTCCACCAGATGCAATAAGCTTTATAGCTATGCTTCAGTAAACAACTGCACTCCACAGAAGATTGTTTTGATTCTTAAGGCCAATGCACTTTTTTTCTCCATTTTTTCCATTTGTTTTTACAGTGAAACATATTTTCATTTAACCCAGGTGATGTAAAAATTTAGTATTAATTGACTGTTCTCCTGTATCACTCCAGCAGGATTTGCAGTTACTCAAGGCTGGCCATGTGACCAGTTCTGAATTAGTTTGCAGTAACTCTGTACTATAATTTTACATGATACCTAAGAGGAAGTATTTTTTGAATGCATATTTAGAATAGGTTCTACAGCATTTCTCTTATGACACAAAAACTTAGGATTTTAAGATTTGTTGATTTCTGTCTACTCTATCATTAATTCTGTCTTTTCCAACTCAAATGTGTTCACAGGCTGATACTTAAACCCTTCATGGTTTCAAACTTGCCAGATTTGTCTACTGAATTCTACCATTTAATAAATTTCCACAATATTTTATTCGAATTTTCTGTTTTTGAATAATTTTGTTAGTATTTTTCAAGCTGAAGTGAAAACATACATCAGTGCTTCTTGGCCCATTTTGCTTTTATGACATTGTCATTTTCATAATACTTATTTTTGTCAATAATTATACTGCGATTTAATTTCAAGGATCCTTTTGACTCTTGCTCCATCATATATTTTCAAATTTTTTTCCACTTTCTTTCCAGCAAATGCTGAAAATCCTGGTGTTTAACCAATGAAGGTTTGGAGAGCTATTTATTTTAAGCCAACAAAATAATTGTTTCTGCAGAAAGAAGGAAGTAATATTTTCCAGAAAAAACCCCAAACCTAAAAGATAGTCACTTTATGAATTTTTGCTTTTCTTTACTCCACGTGTTTATTTCAGTTTCTCTTAGCATGCTTTTGGGCTACACTCCCAGATTTGTAAATTTTATGTACAGCTTACACTATAATGACCATGTAGCCTGATTTCTTCTGTAACACTTGAAGCATAAAATTCCTCATAGGAATTCTTACCAGAGGCCCAGCAGCTTGTGCTTGAAAGGCATTATACATGCATCTGTCAAACAATTGGTTTGATTTTCTTCGAGGGAGAAAGTGTTTAAAGGCAATTTGACCCCAGAACACATCTCAGCCTTTGAAAAGATCATCCTTCTACCCTCCCAAAGTATGAGCTGACAGGTAACATTTCTTCAGGCTCAGCATAGTAAAGATGCTGGCATATAAAAGCATATATTAAAGGCATAAAAAGTTTTCCCTGAAGGCTGTATATTGTTTTGTCCTTAAAGTTTGTTGGAATTTTGAATGCTGTCGTATAGAATGAAAAGAGTGAGTTACATTGCCTGATTAAAGTGATAGATGGTGCTAGCTCAAAATAGTCCATATCCAGCAAATGGTGGTATAAACCCTGAAGGAAGAAGTCTTTTTTTCCTTTAGAATCTAATGGATTTCACTTCTATGATATCTATTAAATACAAAAATCCAGCAGATATTCACAAATCTAATTTTAAACACCCATCTAATTTACTTTTTTCCTCCTATTTTAAATTTACTATAAAAAACCCACCTAAAATTATTAAATAGAATAATGTCCTGTATTGGCTGGATAAACTGACTTCTCTCGGGGCAATAGAATTGGCTTTCTTTGTCTGGGGTGAGTGGTAGGTTTCTTCACTTGCATACTTGAGCACAAGTCCAAGCCCCAACATTGATTAATATACTTGCTGCAGCATCGTTTTTCTCTCACAAACTCTGGCTGCCTTGTAAATGTTGCTTTTGTGGAAGAAAATGTCTCTGGCCCAAGACTGTTTTGCATTCAGTTTATGTCCACCTCAGAATCTCTTTAATGCTGAATTGACTATAATAATTTAATGCACTGGTGACAGGACAGTGTTTCTCCACTCTTAACGTGAATCTCTCGTATTTATTTTAAGAAACTGAGAATCCCGTGTAGAGTGTCAGTAAATAATTACACATGATCTCTCCCTGGGCCTCTGTTGGAAAGTGAGGGAGAGTCTTCCTTTGACACAAGGAAGCTCACAGGAGCTTATTCTGGACAGAACTAATTCAGTCTAATAATGCAAATACTCTCATCCTCTTACGCTTAATTTCATTAGTAATAAATCATATTCCTTTTAGGATCCAACTCTGTAAATTCAAAGAGCCACTATCTTCAGAATGATTTAGAAGTTTCCATTCACACTGAAAATTCCAAAGGAACAGTGATCTACAAATCAGGTGTTTCCAAAACCTTCACCTCGTCTGACATTGTCCACAGCAACTTTGTGAATTGATCTCCTTCTTTCCTCCCTCAAACCTCTGTCTTTATTTTGAAAGCTCAGTAGACATGAGCAGTTTTAATGTTGACAAACAGACTGATTTTTCTTACCTATTCTGAATTTAAATCCCTCCTCTTTCTTTTAAGACATTAATGAGATTAGGAGCAATAGAAAATTGTGCATTAACACAAGTTCATGCTGGCAGGATGTAGGGTACCATATTTGTAAGAAATAATAACAAAGTGATCTGGTCTTCTATGGTCAAGGCTGGTCCCCACTGTAGTGGGTAAGTTGATATACTTGTTAAGACAAAGTAAGCAGTTATAGGCAAAGTTTTTCATTTGGTTTGGGCCTTTTTCTTCTTTTTTTCTTATCACCTTGCAGGATGTAGCGTGCAAGAGACATTTCCAGGGGTTTTTTTGAGTGATGCCATGTGTTAATGAAGGATAAGGTAGTTCAAATTGTGTGTGTGTCCTGGAAGGGCTTGATCTTGGCACTAAAATGAACAACTTCTTGATGTCAGATACATTCAGTTTTAAGGATCTTTATTAAATATTACAAAAGTTGCAATTATTAAAATATTACAAGCTACAATACTACAAAGAGTTACAAAAATGATGAGAAATCTACATTATTGGTGAGGAGGATAGTGATAGACAGATCCTTTATCTTTCATTCCAGAAGAGAAACAAAATCTTTTCTAAGCATGGCACTCCAACATGTCACCTGTGTTGCAGGTCACCTGTACACCAAACCATTTTCAGATGGTGAGGCCAGCAATGGACATGTCAAGAGAAATCTTACAAACACATGACAATAAGCAGCAATCCTACTAAAACTGTAATAGTAAGGTTTTTTGGTGATTGAAAAGTTTTATTCTGGCCATCTGGAAACACTCCACTTCTTTCCATATTTAGACATCAGATAAACTTTAATTTTCCAAGAATTATTAAAAGGAATGTGAGAAAAAAATAAGAGTCTCACCATTACTAATGATAGCATTTGCTAAGGATGGTCATTATTATCTAGAGCAGTAATTAAACTATCAAAACCAAACTCATAAAGGAATTAGTTCTGTTTGGTCTAAGAAAGATACAAAGGGAAAATTATAGTAATGGTATTGTGACTTGTCAAAGGTTACACCAGAAGAGAATAAGCAATTTTTTTGCATGCCTAAAGTAAATAGGAAAGTGAATTAACTTTTGGCATTGAAGAATTTAACTGAAATATTAGGAAAGACTTTCTAATCACTGTGAAAATTACCTATTTAAGGTAGATAAGATCTATTTAAGAGAAGAAAGCTCAAAATCTCTTTACAGGCTCTTACAAACATATCAAACAAGGCCTCATTCATGAGCACCACAAGGTACTGGATGAGATCATCTCTAGTGGCTCCTTTTATATTTTCTGTCTAAACCTTCAGTTCAATATTATTCCTTAGAAGATTGTTTTCTTCATCGTGAGTGTAACAGTTGTGATTGGCGAGTACACTGCACACAAATGAATTGTTTAAGAAATTTCCTCTTTTCTGTGTTGGCTTTTAAAATATGTATGCACCCAGTATGCTCCCAGCTGTCAAACACGAGGGAGCTGGTTGTATTATTTCTGTTTTACTTTCCATTTCAACAACTTGAAGGCCAAAAGCCTTCAGGCTGTTGCTGACAGCAGATTTTTAATGAGAAGTACTACACTGCATTGTGGAGAACACTATTTAAGGGCATAGAGCTCCTTGTTCACAAGCCATCAGTAAAATCTGCTATTTCACAGTCTTCCTTTCACCTTGCTTACTTGTACTCCTCTTTTTGATGAACATAAGAATGACAGTATTTACATACAGAAATTATTTTTCTACCATCCTTTCTCTCCCACTTCTGCTTTTAAATATATGAGTTCCACAACTTCATTTTTCTTCTGATGTTTTGAGCCTAAAAACTCAGGAGAATTTAAATATTAGATTTTTTTTCTCTTCATGAAAATATGCATATGTAGTTCAAAGTTTGTGAGCAAGATATCCAGCAAAAGGCAAAATAAAACTGTCATCTGTCTCAATCATTCCACCATAGTCAAGAGTTAATTAATATTGATAGAAAAAATGTCCAAAAATAGATGTATTTTTTGAATTACTGTATGCTAATAAGCCATGATGAGAGCATAAGAATCTGAAGCATTCTTCAAAAATCAATATGATAGGAAGCATTTGCCAGGAGAGGTTTTACAAAAAGATCCAAATGATCTGTAGTGTAGCCTCATAAAAGTGGTTCATATTTTAGTGTAGCAATGTTCTGCAACATCACTCACACAAAATGTCCTCTTCTAAATTCCAAAACATTAGACCATTGAATCAAGAACTGTTTTATGATTTGTCTACAGTTTACTGCATGTGCAAGCTGCAATGAGGATAGTAGGAGGTTTTGTTGCAATTTATTTTTTAAAGAATTAATTTATGTGGAATTACATTATATGGAGAGCAGAAAGACAGGCTTTCTGCGGGTTTGTTTGTTTGTTTTTCTTCTGACTGTAGTCTACATTGTTTTTTTAAAATCTTATTTTCAATTCTGGAAATTCCTGAAGTACAAACATAGGTAATTTCAATCTGTAAGAGAAATGTATGCTTCTATATCACTCGCACGTAACTTTTGATACTTAGGCTATAATAATTTATTACTAATTTTGTGATTACAGCAACCAACATCTCAATCCCCCATATTATTTTACCCAAAACATCAAAAATAGCTCTAGCTTTATGAAGCTTTTCTGTGTGCAAAGTTGGAGGCACAGAGGAATATTCACACTGTTGAAGTGAAGACACCCGTCTAAGCAAATGCACAAACCTTTTAATAGTAAGCCCTTGAGGCTGCTGTGCAGTGAATGCAGAGTCGCTGCACAGGAGGTCAGGCCCCTTGGACACTGTGACTTGTAGCAGAGGATTTGTGAGCTAGATGCTTTCCAAAAATCACATTTTGCTAGTAACACTACACATGAGCCCTGGACGTGTGTGGATTTCCAGGTACATGGTCATCTTTGATGAAATATCTGATCCCTGAGCACCTCAGCCCCTGGTGACATTTATTCAGAAATGTCCTAACATTTACCAAGAATAAGGGAGGCCTGCGGCTGGAAATGTGAGATTCTCTAAATCCACTTGGAACAAGGAAAAGTCTGCTTAGTAACTAGGTAACTCTATCAGTTCTCTAATTTCTGTTATCCCATGGGATCATAGTAACTGCTGTGGTACTGAGTTATGTTCCCTTGACACCACTATAGCCAAATTATCTGTTGAACAGCATCATCAGAAAGAGTGGGGAACACTCCCACCTCTGACTGCAGACCCTGGTACCCCACTATCAAAACAGCAGTCTAGAGGCAAATGCTTCCTGCAGGTCTGTTTTGAAGGGATGCAGCTGGAGCTACAATTTTAGAGAAATAAAATCTTTGCAGAGTCCCTTGGGCTTCCAGTCCTACTCCCAGCTGAGTGGGAGGTTGGTGCACAGGTTTTCGCATGGATGTGACCCTGGTTATGCATAAAAGGAGAAATTCATGTGTCTGGGAATCTTCAGAGTAAGATGTCCATGTACATGTTGACTTCAGTGCTCCTATAATGGGTGGTCAACACCAATGATTTCCTTCAACCAGAATGTTTGATTTAGTTGTGTGCACCCTGCCCAGCTTTGAGTAATTTGTCTCATTGAGGAGCTCAAGGTCTTGCATGGCCTTTTATATACACAGTGTGAAAATACTTATGTGTTTTCAGACTGGCCTGCATGAGCAAGTAGTGCAATCACCTTTGCTGGTTCTGTGGTAGGAATGTCCCTCACTGAGGGAGTGATTTTTTAAAGAAATACTTTTTTCTGCTCATCTTATCAGTTGAATCCCAGTACCACCTAATGTCAGTTAAAAAGCTGAGGATTATCTCAAAAAATACTGTACAGAAAAAAAAAATTAAAATATATTACATTCACGTCAAATGTTCCTGTCAACTTTCTCATTTAACTTTATGTGCACTTTTAACTTTTCATTTATTTCATGTTCTGAATGAGGCAGTGAATATTGTTGTCTTCTCTTCCCCATTCTCCTTTCTCTAATAAGTATTTTCAGCTGTTGCTTATTTAGGCTATTAGAAATGTCCTGCTAGAGATTTAAAACTATCAGCTGCCAGATCAATAGTTGAGCTGTGATACCAGTTATTTTTCCCTCTCCAGATAACTTGCCTTCTCATAAGCTGGTCTATGCATCTTATAGCTAATTCAATTGGAAAAGGGTTTCCAAAGGCTGAATTGCTGAATAGCGAACTAATTAGCAGAACTTCTGCTGTTAAAATTAGATATTAGCCAAGCTGGTGTGCAAATATGTTCAACAAATTTCAGCTGAACATGGAGCTCTAGCATTTAGCTGTGGTAGTTTAGATTTAGATATATATTCTCAGATGATTAGCTCTGTGCCTGGTGTTGTACACATCAAGGTCATCTAAATCCACTTTCACAGTTGCTCCAGACAGAGGTCTGCCTGGAGCTAGTGAATTTTTAGAGCAAAAGATTAACCTATGCTGTTTGTACATGGCCAGTCACTTGTTATGGAATGCACTACTGTAACCCCTTTGGGAGCAAGGGGACACAGCATGCAGGAGATGATATCTGAATGGCTTGAGTTCTCTTTCCCATTTGGAAAGAAACAGCCTTGAACAGTATTCACTAGTGGGCACTTTCTGAAACTCTAGTTATATTAACTCTACTGACTTGTCAAATTTGGAGTTTGATTAATTTTGCCAATCTAAAAAGCATGTTGCAGTTTCACCTGGTATGTTTCATTTCCTGTAATAAAATACTGTTTAAAATTGATTCATGCTGTGAAACAAAAAGTTGTATTTCATTCCAAAGCAATTTCTTTAAATGGAAAGTAAATCTTTTAGTGTTTTTGGCTGGTGAAGTACCTTAAAGTAATTTTGAAGCTTTAACAATATGAGCTGAGGAACAGATCCAAAACTTGAGGTATAAGAGGAGCATTTGATCTAGGTAGTGTTAAAGGTGGCAGGAAGTTTCTGTCCCCAGCTCTGAGACACAGCAGCTGTACAAAGGGGCACCAGACCCTACTGATGGCTTGCTGAACCTGAGCAACTCTTTAACTTTATTGCTCACATGGATATATCTTCCTGTAGAAACAAACTTTCTGGTAGAACTGATGAAAATCGTTTTTTTATGGCTTTGTAGCCTACATATTATATCTACCAAAGGTCTCTAGATCCTTCCTGCCTTAATTCTTCTGCTTCCTACAGCCCTTCTCAATAGGCCCAGTTTCCTCCTCAGTTCATCACCCACAGCCTTCCTGAAAAGCACTTGAGGTAAGGCTATGGCACCATGATTTACATCTGCAGTACTAGAATAGGAAAAGAGTTTTTTGTGTGTCTTAAAATTTAGGAGGTATAACTGGCTTGCAGGCTAATGGTAAGAGTTGTAAAATGCAAACAATTAAATTTAAAATTAAAATCAGCATGAATAAAGGATTTCATTTGCAGAACAGGATTTTAGCTGTAATTTGGCATTTGACTCACAGTGAAGATGACAAGTTACAGATTCAAGAATAATAAAAACTGCCTCTGGAATTAATTTTCTTTTACATCTTGTTGCAACACATTAGACACATACATTATTTATCGTCACATGGATCTCATCTTAAAAAACTCCAGAGCCTTGACCCAGTCACATTCTCTACTCTGATTAGACTGCAGCAGGAGGTAATTATTCCAGGAATATCTCTGTGTTGGGGTTTCACAGCTGTTGCAAACTGCTACAAGAATTGAGATAACATAAACATTGACAATAAATAAAACCAAAGGATCTTCATGTTTTACTATTTCTTGCAGGAGATACTCCAGATAGCTGAGAAAAGGCATAGCCTACTACTTTTTCCAAGACTGCTTTGGTATCTTCACACAAATACAACCAACTGACTCTAGTGGGAAATGAGAGGGAAGACTTCTCAGATCCTCTTGAGAAGAAATGCATCCTGCTTCCAGAATTTGCCTGTGCCAGGAACAAAACTGGATTCTGCTGAAATTCATTTTACATCACTTGATCCCAGCCTAGTGGGAGCAGAACTATTACAGGTGCTGACATAAAGTGGGCTGAATAGCCAAAAAAGGATAACACAAGCATAGTTTGCGAAAACGGCTCTGGATTGTCTCCACTAGGGTTGGGAGAGAGTCGTGATTCTGACACCCCTTCCCAGCTAAGCATAAAAGATAAAAAGTAAAGGTGACTTCTACAGTTGAAACATAGCTGTTCGATATTCAATTTCAGCTTAACTTTGGTTAGGCAAAAACAAAAAGGGGAAAGAATAATATTGCAGTCATATTATAAACCCTAAGTCTCATTCCCAGCAAATACAAATTTCTCGCAGGAAGAGAGAAGAAATGTATACCTTTTTTAGAAAAAGTAACAAGATGTGGAAGATGAGAGGGGTTTTTCACTTTGTTACATCAATCTTGCTCTGGAGTAGCTCCATGGGTTCAGTGGCCTCAGGCTGACAGACCAAGCCAAGATCCAGGCTTTGTGTTAACGAGCTCTCGTGGGCTTTCCTGATGAGTGAAATTTTTGGGACAAGAACATGAGGTATTTGAATATATGCAATATTCTCTCTATTCTGCTGTTCCACTTGGAGCTGGGTCTAATGTACACAAGATGAGAGCTAGCACAGCTTTTTAATGAGGTTTCAGAACATATCTACCAGGGAAGTCAAAGGACTTATCTAGCTAAAAACTGATGATAAAATCAGAGAATAATTTATTTTCATCTGCTGAACTACTGTTATCCCTATTCCTGGCAGAGCTTAAAGAATAAGTAATATTCTTAAAAAAAATAGTATGAGAATTAAGTTTTTGTTTTATTTTAAAAAGTGAATTTCCTGAGTTCCTGACTGAAACTGAGAGACCTACTTTCTACTTACTTTCCAGGATCTTAAGGGTAGAGATTTGGGTTTTTTCTAACAACATAATCTCTTCCATCAAATTCTAGGGAATCATGGTATAAACAGGATTCCATTATACCCTGAGAAACAGATGGAACTCAATATTTTGTTGAGAGGCAAGCAGCTAGGTAAAGCTTTCTTTTTCCCTAGTATCTTCTGGATCACTCCGTGTGCCATGATTGTGAGGAGGGAAAATAACCTTTGAAACAAAAAGGGTCTGTGAGGAGATAGAATAGAATAGAATAGAATAGAATAGAACAGAATAAAACAGAATAGAATATTTCAGATGGAAAGGACCTGCAGTGGCCATCTAATCCAACTGCCTGGCCACTTCAGTGATGACCAAAATTAAAGCGTAATATTAAGGGCAGTGTCCAAATGTCTCTTAAACACTGACAGGCTTGGGGCATTGACCATCTTCCTGGGAAGCCTCATCCAGTTTTTGACCACCCTCTCTGTAAAGAAATGCTTCCTCATGTCCAGTCTGAACCTTCCCTGGGGCAGCCTGGAACCACTCCCACAGGTCCTTTCACTGAATACGGGGAAGAAGAGCTCAGCACCTCCCTCTCCACCTCCTCAGGAGGCTGTAGGGAGCAGTGATGTGCCTTGTCTCCCTGGCACTGGCGCTCCTGGTGTGGCCCAGCTGCCCGTGCAGGTCTGTGCTCTGTTTCCATCCCTGTTAATGCATGGGGAAAAGCAGCCTGCTGCCATCCTGCTCCTGCTTCATCGGGACCCAGCCCTGCTCCTTTGACAAAAGTGCACATCTCCTTTCCCCTCAAAGGCTTCAGACATCTTTTACATTCAGAGGACCTGGATGCCCCTGACATTTGGGTACAAAGATCCTCTGCAGTCACCAGCTCTGTGTTTTCATCTCAAAGTGTCTAAGAGTCCCTCATAAAGCAGTGCATGGGTGGACAATATTTTGACACATATCTTAATTAAAGATAAGTAAATTCCCATGGGTGAAAAAAACCCCAAAACTGTGCCAATAATTTCATCTAACAAGAATTTCACTGAGCTTAAACACACAATGTTTGTGAGAAAAAAAAAATTTCCTTTGGCAGTCTGAGTGTAAAAAACTTCTTTACTGTCCCAAATAGATACAAGAGAGTGGCTTGCAAAAAACCCTATTATTTGCTTTTAAAATTTTCCCTTAACAGCTTTAATCTGGCTCTAACAGACCCTTTTAACGCTTAGCTTTGTAAAATAGCCTAAAGAAACTGCTATTTTTACTATTTTAAATAAGAGAGAAGGTTTTGGTTGGAAATTGTTAGCTACCACAAAATTTGCTATTGGTTGTAATTATTTGGTCTTCTGGTCAGGATACAAAATTGTAATGTTGATAAGCATTTTCCAACTGATTTCAACAGCTTCTGCATCTTGACATTTGTACACTCCAAGTGTCTATCTGCTGTTGATAGTCGTGAAAGTAGTTTTCTGGCTCTTTAATTTTAACAAATGCCTCTGCTCAGTGTTGAATTTTTTAAGGAGAAATAGATGACGAACAAAATGCAACCCCAGAGAACGTTGTCTCAAGTATCTGATGTACTGTGGAATGGCATCATGCACAGTCCAAAGTCTAAAATTACGCTATCTTAAGTTGTACCCTTAAATGTGGAACACTGAAAACTGTATGTGAGCAACTATTGCAGTGCATAATGTCTTTATTTCTATTTGGTATAAATTGATTAGCAATATTTAAACTAAATTCAGTTAATCCAAAACAATAATGTTCACACAAAGAGCTCACACTTATTCAATTAAACCGATTAAACAGATCAGATTAGCTCAACTATATCAGTTAACGAAAAGTAATAGTAAGGAGGATGGAAATTTCCCTAAGTCCCGTGGGCAATAGAAACACTGTTATGGATGCAAGGGAGTTTGGGATGAGACCTCAAGGGGTATCAGCACTGTCTCTACCTCAGGAAATCTTGAAATGATTGATGATATTGTTTGCATTCCAGGAGGTTTAAAGATATTTTGAAAGTAATACACATGCCCCTTCTAGTCCGAGTCAGGTTTTTAAACCAGAGTAACTTTGCCCCTGGCAGGCTGTGTTCTGTTGGGAAAGGGCTGTGAACCTTTGCTGCCCTGAACACCTCCCTGTGTCCCCTGCCAAACACATGTGAATGTTGCCAGAGAAGCACAAAACACATCCAAGTGCTTATTGCCAAGCATAGAGATGTTCATCCCCAAACTCCAAATTTGTTCTTTTCCCTATCTTCTGCTAGACTCAACAGGGCCATGTAGGCCAGATGTGTGCTTGCAATATCACATCAATTACCAGGAGGAAAAAATACAAAAGAATATTTTCACCCCCAGCACTGCTCATCTGTTGATTGCTTTTTTTTTTTTTTTTNTAGCGGGGCATGGAGGTGGTGGAGGGCTGGCAAGGTGGTGATTTATCTCCTTCATTCTCTTAAATATAAAAATATCAAATTTCTTCCAAGATATTTCGAATTTCAAATAGCAGAAAGGTTGGAAAATATTCTGGAAGGATCATTATGTGGTTATCCCTCTCCCATATGCCCAGGATATTTGTTTTGGCTGTTGTCAGTCACAGAATGCCAGGCTGGGTGGACTTCTGTTCTTATCTTACAGCACATATGTCCTTGTATAGGACATATACCCTTCCAAATATTTTTTTGCCAAGGTGGTTTGGTAACCTTTCTGTTGATGGAAGCTAACAACAGGCTTTTTGAAGTCTCTTTGTGTTGCAAAAATATGATTAATCCAAATATTTCATGGGTTGGAGCATCTGTGTACATTTGTAATTCATTCTCAAACTTGGCTGTGATCTTCAGAGTGAAGAAAAAGTAAAGCTTCCAGTCAGGTCAAATTTATTTATGAATATTTCAGTTTTCCAGTGTTTAAGGGCTGTCTTCATTAAAAATCATGTATACATACACAATAGAAAATGTATGATTTATTGAATTATGAACAGGTTTTCTGAACAGTTTGACTAAATAGCAATTGAATGACTTGGAAACTTAATTTTATGAACCTCTTCCTCTGCAGTTTTCAAGCAAGTACCATGATCAAGACTTGTAAGTGGTTTTCACAGAAAGGATTAGAGTAACACAAAAGAAAATTATGTTCACTGTAATTTCTTTTACTCCTTGTCATTTCATCTCAGCTATCCAAGTTCAAAAGGATTTAAAGTTTTATTTTGTGTAAAAGTTTTCTAATGAATTCTTTGGGCCATATACCCCCCCTCTTTGCAATCTTAAATTCATAGATTCTGAGGTTTAAGCATATTCTGAGCGTGATCAAATGAATAGCTTTGCTGTGTCATACAGGTAACTGAAAGCAGGACTTAGACAAGCACGTGTCGACCCTGAGTCCTCATTAATGAGGTGACATTAGAGTATTTTAATTCAGTCTTTCATTCCGAGAATAAGGTATTGATATGAAGTAAGAAACAAAAGGAGAAGGTTTTGTATTTTGTACCATTTTGTTTGATTGTGGATTTTTTTCCAAATTACAACAATACCAGGCACCAACCCTTAGCAGTGTTGAGTAAAATAGAAGAAATACATCAGGAACAAGAAACATAAATACATTCATAACAAATATGTAGAAGTCGAGAAAAAAAACAGACCTGTCCATAAAATATCAATCAATACAATGTCCTTCTTTACACATAGTTAAAAGCAGAAACTAAAAAATATCAAATAAAACCACATTTCTATGCTTGTGTCAATTTGATGTTTCTATGCTTGTGTCAATTTGATGTTTCTGCAGTAAACTAATTGCTAATTTCAATCCCAGCTGGAGACTTCCACTTAGTGCCTGGAGGAGTACATGGGTTTTTGAAATGACTGAGATACATACCAGTGACAGCGAAAGACTCCCAGGACTTTATTACTCCCCCATCTCATGAAAGTTAGGAGTTGAGCTCGCTGTCATTATCACTTTTCAACAGAGAATTAAAAAACTAGGTGATTGTCTGAAACACCAGCCACCTTAAAAATTAAGTATTTTATTGATCGTTGCAAGAGCTCTCCAGGTGGGAATTTTAGACAGCCCTAGAGATTCCACTGGGCTGCTCCTGCTGTGTCAAGTCCAATTTATTTGCTTACACCTATTGATTAATGTTGTGAGTGGAGTGTCACAGAGATTCTTGCTGCAGGATCAGTCAAATTGTACGTGGGCAAAAGGCGTAAATAGCCAATAGGATATATTCCTACAGATGCAGGAACAGTCACGTAGGACAGCTCTTTGGTTATGGATTTCAAAGCTGTTTTGGACATAGTGGAGACAATCAATACCATTTTATCACACATGAACTGAAGTGGCCACGTACAGCCACAGGCAGGTAGATTACATGAAATGAGCAGAAGAGCACCTCAGAGAGTCTCACTCAATGCAGCTGAAGATGCTGCTGTGACAACCCTTGAAACTGGGACTTCCTGGGGGGGTCCACAAAACAGTCTGGTTGTGCTCTGATCCTATGCCATAATCCAAATAATTTAATTTGTACACAAATCAGAGTCTGTGCATCACCAGCAGGTGATGTAACCTGATGACTAGAAAGAATATGAATTTTTCATAGTAGGTGAGCATTAGAGAAAAGCTACACTCCATTAGAGCACTCTTGAGGATGTTGAGACTGAGATTCACAAGAACAGCCCAGCACAAGATGAGGGTTTCAGAGAGGTTGCACATTTTCCTTCTGTGAAGGTTTTTAAGATGCAGCTGGATAAAGCCCTGAGCAGCCTGATCTGACTTCAGAGCTGACCCTGATTTGAGCAGCAGATTGGACTAGAGAATGCCTGGTGTCCTCCCATGCAAAATTTCATATGATCCTGTGATAAGAATATGACAGAAACACAAGAGGAAGTTTACATCTCTATAAGAGGTGAAAGCTGCCCACAGAAGGAGAATGGAGTCTCCTCAGAATAAAGGTGCTCTGAATGCTGTTGCTCAGAGACAGAGTGTAGCAGGGAAAGAGCAGCAGATGATGACTGAACTCTCTGGGACACATATAGACACCTGAATGACTAACACAAGGCCATATTCTGAAAGTCGATAGCAAGAAACATTCCAAAAATGTGAGTAGACAAGACAGTCCTCAACAAGGAGTGGCGGAGATCGAATACTTGCTTTTTAGAAAGCAGTTATCAAACAGTTTGACATGTTTGTTATTAGAGAGCCATGGGCAGGTGTCTTTGAAGATGATTTCTTACTGCAGAAAGAAACACAGTAGCTGTAAACGATGTGTATGAAGTATTTGGGAATGAAAAGGAAGGAAGGGGAATAAGTTTTTGGAGAGCAAGAATGTTTAGGAGGCGCAGGTCATTTGGAAAGGAAGATTCTGTGAAGAAGGAAAGGAGTAAGAGAGGGATAAAATGATGAAATGGAGGAGGAAGGAAGACAATCAGGACAGATTCTAGAATGCCCCTCATGAGTTTCTACTCATCTAGTCAAGGTTACTTCAAGGGAAGAGAGGTCTAATATCTTTGTAGAACATCATAAAAGTCCTTTGACTTCGTACAGAATTTTCATTCACATTAAGAAAACTTATTGTATTTAGGTATTGACTTAAAATACAAAAGAGTTCCCAACAGTGCCTGGGAAAAATTTCAGGTCTGTTTTATAGCCTTAGCTGTACTAAAGCCAAAAGAGGATATTAGAAAAGAGCTAATTATAATTATTACTCAGAGAGAAAATGATCATATCAAAGGCATTTCAATGTTCTGCCATTTCAGAGGACCTCATAAAGTTCAGGAAAAAAGTCTGATTCAGTTCATAACGGGAAACCTCTTCAAAAGTACCATAGTGGTTTTGGAACCTGAGTCCCCTGTATAGCCAGAGGGAGAACTCACTGAAAGGATGCAAGTCATCCTTATAGAGCATGGATGAGTGCATTGGGAACTTGGGAATAAACTATATTACTATTTTACAGAGTATTAATATTTGTTCTACCAATCACCTGCTTCTGTGAACAATATTTTAGATTGTCACAGAACTGATTTGTGTTTGTAATTTATTCTTGCAAGGAATACCATGGAACCCTCAACAAAAGAGGGGCTGTGACACAATCGTTCTGCACGTAGGAAATACATTGGACTTGTGGTTCAGGAGGTTTAGGGTGCCAGGCCTAGCCCTGAGCAGCATGATTCAAGATACACTGATTTTCTAAGTCTTTTCCTGTGTGCCCCTTTCTCCTCCCATGCTTCCCCATGTAGGAGTCTGCACCTTATTCAGTGAGGGAAGGAGAAGAGAAGGAGAGATAGGTCCCAGCAGGTTGCTGGGACCATGCAAAAAATACTCACTTCTGCCAAATCCTCTGCTTTCTTCCCAGTCAAACCTTTCCTCTGCACTTTTAAGAACCTGCTGAACTGAAGACGTTATCTCAGAGAGCACATCCTTGAGTCACCAAGGCATGTGCATTCCACTTTGGTGTATCTAGACTGACATGGGAAATAGAATATTTTCTGTTCAGGTTCACCTGTGGAATGAATTTATAGATATTGTTATGTGCTCCAAACAAATGTAAAAGCTGTCAGTCAAATATATATATATA
>VWZT01015007.1:239555-288827 GCA_013397055.1 Pachycephala philippinensis
TTTTTTTTTTTTTTTTTTTTGCAGGGGAGGGGTGGGAGTTAAAGTCTGTGTTTTACTTGTTTTTTTTCATGACTGAGGACAATGATCCTTCCTGGTGTTTCTCATGTAATGCCACCAGCAATGTCTGCATGCAGCCCTTCAAAGAGGTTCATTTAAACTGGAGGTGTTAAAAAAAAAAGCTCAGACACGTGGTCATGCAAAACACTTCTGACTTGAAATTCTAGCCAGTGACAACATTGTTCGAGGCTTAATTTTATGGTTTAAAACGCCACAAAATCTCTCATGTGGTTACAGGCAGGTATTACACAGTTGTTAATTTTATTTATATGTACTTAACCAAACAAAGGACGACCTTGCTGGTTTACATGAAAAACAGATTTGAGCACATGAAAACACTGGGGATACATGGCTGCAAGGCTTAAAAGATACAATTTGAATTTTTCCTTCCTTGAAAGGTCTGGCTTTGGGAGACTTTTCAATCAATAAGTGTCCTAGGACCTCAAAGAGACAAACAATCATAAGGAATATTTAAATAACAGGTTTATCCTTACATATCACTTACATTTCTTATGAGATCT
Source organism: Pachycephala philippinensis (assembly GCA_013397055.1). NCBI lineage: Eukaryota > Metazoa > Chordata > Aves > Passeriformes > Pachycephala > Pachycephala philippinensis. The sequence goes on from VWZT01015007.1 coordinate 240,134, forward strand.
TAAAACCTGAAAGCAAGAAATGTAATTTTAAAGTTTACTTTATTGTCAAAGAAAATTTTGTTCTTTAAATTAATGATTTAGGAAAAATCTGAAATGACACTCTTTATATTTTTCTTAGAGCCAGGCAGAAAAATATATATATGTAAAAACTAAGCTAGACAATCTGTGTGTAATGAATATAAATTTTATCCTAAACCAGCAGAATCAAATTAAATATTGTAACATTTAGCACTTCTGCAAAGATATACGCTATCAAATTTACAGTGCAATATAAATGTTCATAAAGAAGATTATTCATCCAATTTTGAAACCCAGAAATAAAAATTAAAATTAAATGAGCCTAAAATGAACATTGATTACAGTGTTTTTTCTGCCCCACTTAATTCATTCTGGTTAGAGCTGCGGTCCTTAGGACTCTTATTTCAGGGGGAAAAGTTGCCTTTTCTATGATACTTTTAAATTGTATGAAAGTCATGGTTCTGGAGGGGGAAAGTGGGGGTTTTTCAGGGTTAAGACACAAGCAGGGTAAAGGGGACTTCAATGACCATTTTGTACCCCTTAAATTACTGAATATTCTGGCCCTGGGGTTGTAGTGCATTGGGTCCCACTGGAACCTCTTCTCATGGGAACCTCTCCATGTTCTGCCAGTGCATTTTCTCTGCAGTTCAAAGTGTCACAGCAGGTCATGCAGACCCAGAGGAATTCACTTTAGTCAGCTTTGTTGTTAGAGGTGGTGTAGCTCCTGCAGCAAAGAGAGCTAAGCTGGTCAGTCATGACACAGACTGCAGCACTAGGCAGACGCCCTGAACCCTATTCCATAGCTACATTATTCACCTGGTTTCACCAAACGAAACACAGCTTGGGTGTGCACAAAACAGAGATTCTGAAAGTTAAGGGTGCTTATGTGTACAAAAAAAGAGCAGATTTGATCCACATCTTATATCTCTTGGATTAATGTATCATTTATGGCTTCTTTTATTTAAAGAAAAATAAACCTAGGAAACCACATGCCAAGTCCCTCATTGCCAGGTGCCAATGTTCAGGCAGTGAATTGCTCCCCAGGCACCAATGCTTCCTTTTAAATTTTCAATTTACAATGACGAGATGAGCTTGTTAAAAAAAAAAACAATCTTCTTTTGACATTAAAGTTGGCCTGGTATTCTAATGTGAACTCAAGAGAAGAGGCTGAATGTGAAGCAGTTTTACTTCTTTGGGGGTAATGAATCCAAATAGGGCATCATGGTTTATACCAAAAACAGGAGAGAAGCTGGGAATCCTCTGGTAACACTTTGTGTCACAGTGGAAGGGGCAACTGCCAAATGAAGAGAAAGCTCTTACTGAGACACACAAATCTGTACCTTTCAGATGTGTTTTCAGAACTGGGAACACAGTGGCAAATTCCATGTGAGCATATTGCAGTAGCAAGAACTGCAGCCACATGTTTAGTGTCAATGCAGATGTCCCTTTAGAGATGCAGTATGTAGTCTCATGACTGAAATAGAAATGTGTATGGATCCTGTTGCCTTGAGCTTTTGTTTTATCAGTTACATAAATGGAAATCACTACTATTTTGATGTGACTACCTTATTTCCACTTTGTATGTATTGCAAATCACTAAAAAAATTGGAGTATTGCAGCACTAAACCCAGGGATTTTATTTTTTCACTGCTTTACTTTTTGTCATAATTATTTGCCTGAATTAAAGCAGAGTTTTCCCATAGACAATGAAATGCTCAATGTGGCTGCCTGACAAGGTCATGCATAGAGTAATCATTTGCATGGAGCTGGAAGAAGTACATGCCTTTCTAGGGCATAAACAAGCTTCGAGAATGCCAAAAATGATACAAGAAAAATAATTATAACTTGAATCAAACCAGCTTGTTTCTTTTAACCTTCCCCCAGACTCAGCTAATTTATTGAACTCTGGGCAGTGCAGTCAGAGCTCCAAAGAGCTTTTCTGTTCCATTTTGCTGCACTCCACTGCATGAATGATCAGGGAATGTAGCAGTGCCCTTGATTCAGATGTTTACAAATCACAGACCTGTGGTGTTTGACTATCTTATCAGCACACATGATGCAGATAGAAACCTGTTCAGAGTCATGGCAGCAAAAAGAGATACTGCCTGAATTACATTACTTAACAAGTTGCAGGGCTGTCTTTCAAAAGCCACAAGGTATTGCTTTTTTTTTCTTTTAAAAGAATATTCACCACCACCTACCTACTAACATAAAATTTCTAATACTTCTGATCATAAAGATACATTATTATTCTTGACATGAGAAAGCAATATAAATCAAATTTTTAACAGTTAAAGGCACTGAAAATATTTCATCTGACCTTGGTAAGATACTGCAGCAAATATTATGTGTGGGTGGCAAAGAATTATTGTTCTATTTTCTGTAGAAGGGGATAATGAATTAGATGCCAGGGTGGTATTTTGATGACAATGAACCTATGACTGACTCTGTCCTATGACTATTTCAATGAGTTTTTTGGTGTTGTTTTATTTGTGTGAATGTGTTGTGGGTTTTTTGTGTCTTTTTTTTTAAATATACTTGTGCATCCTTGAATTCAAAAAACCAAATTATATTGTATGTTTGTAAAATCCATGCCATAGACAGCATATAAATAATATTATAGGTATATCCTTCATAGATACAGTCTTGTCTGATTTAACTTATACATCAGCCTGGTGAAATGTTGGCAAAATTTGTAATGAAGGTGTTCTTCATTACAACTGGTGTGGTGGAAGAGACATTGGAACACGCTTCTGTGCCAGTGAAATCATGCATGCCTTGGATAATTAGCTTCTGTTTGGGCTGGGGTGGCAGTGAACTATTGCATGACTCCACTTTACCCTGCCTGCTGTGAGGCCCTGATGTGTGGCAGAAAGATTAACTTCAGGTTCGTTTGAGGTTCTCAGTGCCTGATGTGATATAAATACAACTGTTGACAATTTTGATGGCCTAGATCAGATTTTCACAATAATGCCTCTAACCCGGTGTCGTGCAAATAAAAGTAATGGAATCTCTAACAAGGTCTTGAACCAAGAAAGCATACCTTAGGTTAGGTCTGACAAACAGGCAAGGTATTAAATCCATGTTCTGGCATCTCAGGAAGTATGTGATGGTGCTGGGTGAAATGAAGAATTCCAGGCTTGAGCATCAACTTTGCAGAGCTTTCTGCTTATTGTTAGTACATGCATTTTCTTCCAAAATGCAAAGTTTTTCCATTAAGCTTATGGAAAAAATGTTCCATATACATCTGCAGGCAGGGAAGAGAAATTATGGAAGAGAAAGCATGATTACCTCTACTACCCAGCAGAGACAAAGGCTGAAGCATTCAACCATTAAAATAGTTCTGTGGTATAAGGGAGATTAGCCTGAAATGTCTTGTCAATAGACATATACATACAGGAAAGCAATTTAATGTGTCCTCATTTGCGAGCATATTGAATTAGACAGGGAATTTTGGCATTCACTGAGAGCAAGTAAATACTTTCCATGGCCTGATGAGAGTATATTATTGATCAATTGGACACATTTGTCTATATAACAATGGTCCCAATCCTTTTGCTGAGGCAGATGAATTTAATGTGAACATGCAGAATCAAGTCAGAAATGTGACAATCTGTCAATGTCACGTGAGTTCTTTTCAGTTCAGGCTTTGACTGGCAAAGCAAGATGTGGTCAAAGAAAGAAAAAAAATACCAATCACTTGGTTTTGAAAGATCATTGAGGGCACGTGTGCAATATGTTCTGCTGGGGAGCACAGAGAGATTTCTGAAACACCATGGTAGTGCTTTGCTGCAGAGCTGGTTGGGCAACAGTTATTAACATCCCTGCTAGGAATGAAATTCCTGTTATGAATGATTTTTTGGGACTTAGAAATGTTTCATACATTAATTGAAAATTAATATACTTGTAACTAAAGTGGTTTTTTTTTTTCTAGGAGTGTTTATGTATCTGAAAACATCAAGAATTTTACCTAAAAGAAAAATATTTGAAAATTCTGATTTGAAAAACATTATTGATAACTTGATATTATTTTTAAGTTCATTATTTTAAATGTTCCTTTTCAGAGAGAGAGGTTGGCATTAAGTAAAAATGACTTTTCACTTTTGGCTTCCTTGCCTAAGGGATGATTGATGACCTTTCTGATGGATTATTTTAAATCTTCACAAAGAAACATTTCCTTCTGTATAGTACAAATATGTAATATACACACATAGATATGAATTTTCTGGACATCTACATCTTTGCTAAAGCTCCTACCATATTCCAGGCAGCATTTGAGTAAGCAATTACCAAGACTGAATTGTATGCTTAAAAGAAAATCTGACCTCATATACTTTTATTTCATGGAGACTTTTTTTCCTAACTACATGTATATTTANGCCAGCATGACTATGGAGGCTTGTGTGCATACATTACTTTGATGAGCTGAACATATTGTATGGAGAACATAAGTCTCCAAGTAGAGACACAGTAATTGTAATAGAGGGTAGAGCAGGTCACTATTAGATTTAACATTTTGTATGAGTCAGCTTCAGCTGCTGCTCTCCAAATAAAGAAGAGCTGGTAACTGCTTTGTCCTGTTAGCAATCCAAGAGAATCCCTGTTACCCTTTTGCTCGACAAGTTATTGAATCTCTGGAAGAGCTGTCATTTACTCCTCTGCTGCTGCTAGCCCATTGCTCATGGCTGCCTGGATCATTCCCATCCCCTCTGTGTTCAGTGTGCCAGGGATGAGGGGCAGAAGCTCCTGGACAGGAGCAGAGCCATCCAGGGCTCCTGGGCAGCCCCAGCCCTGGGGATGGGATGTGGGCTGGGGGTTTGTCCAGACTCAGCCCACGGACAGGTGGGACAGGGCTGTGGTGTCCTGTGGCCTCCCTGGGGCAGGGCTGATGGTCCCGGGGCTGGAATGGGGTCCGAGGCCATGGCCAGGGACAGTAGGGCCCATATGTGCTCTCTGGCACTGACAGAAAACGTGGCAGATATTTTGGGCCAGAATCTGCTACCCGTGTTCCATGGAAATCCTGGTCTCCATGGCAGTGCAAAAGAAGGTTCTCAAGTTCTTGTGTGACCTGAAAAAAGAAGCTTATTCTGAGCAAAAACATCACTGGGGCAAGAAAGTGGGAAATAAATGCAATGATATCTCATCTAAATAGCTGACTGAAAACCAACCGTGCTCCCTGAATCTATCATTCCTCTGTTACCTGATCAAACTCTCCCGGAGTTTTCCCTGCTTTTCATCTGAAAGTGATTCTCCTAAGAAACACATTAAAATTTATTGACTTGATCTCATGATTTCCTTGTCACAAAAAAATCCTGATGTGTTCAGCTACTATTACTTTTTTATTATCTACATCTGTATGCGTATGACAAATTCTTTGGAGGTTTTATATATCACCTTTTAAAAAAACTTCTGTCCATTTTACCACAGCTTCACACTTTGGAAAAAGACTGAATTTAGAGTGAATCAAACAGACTTGGGAGTTCTTTGTGTGAGGTATCTCAGGGCAATTAATCCAAATTAAAAACATGATTTTAAAGAAAGTGAAAGCTATGAATCCATGACTGAGCATCTTTATTCAGAATTCAAGTGCTTGCAATTTTTTTTTCACTATTTTCAGTTTGAAAGTGAATTAAACTACTCACCTAGGTTTAGTGCCATTTAACTAACAAATGTTCAACTCAAGTGCATATTAACTTTCTGAGTGTCCGTGTCTCAAACACACAGAACAAAACCCAATATTTTTTATAGATACAAGTTGATTTTACTACATACTGTGGGAAAAGTCCTTCTTAGTCAATTTTTTGGTGCTTGAGTCGTAAAAGAAATGTACAGTTATTTTTTCTAGGAAACGGAATATATTTCCAGTAAAATTGATTTACTAACTGAAAGCTTGAGTGAAAGAATATCTATGAGATTTTCCAAACAAAAGAAAGGAAATTCCAAATCATATTTATTTATTTATTTATTTATTTATTTATTTATTTTACTCCTGTTCCCAACCCTGTCCTTTGATTCATTCTGTGTTAGCCTGATTTTGAATATCTTAAGACTTTTAATTTGTTTCACTTCCTATAGTGTTACACAAGCAGACAGGGTGCTTGCTGAATGCCTGCCTCTGAGAAGCTCTGTGCAGTTCTTTACTCTTTTCAAGGACTATCTTATTTAAAGGATACAATAACCCAGACATTACCCACTTCTATATATAAATTTTGCTCTTTTTCCTCAGCATGATGCATTTCTCTATATGGCTAACTATACAAAATGTTGCCCTTAGAAACTCTGTGAAGTTTAGCATAGATAAATTTCATATAATTTTAGTGGACCAGAAGTGTACATAGGGGGGTTGTTTTCTGCTGAAGCACACAAGAAAGCTGAAATGAACTTGAAAGTGATATGGGCTCTTGGCTTCATGAAATAAAATGAAACGAGATGTTTAGATTGGTCCCTCCTGAATTGCTGGGTGTCATGCTTGGGTCAATAAAGCTCACAGCCTGAGTTTTTTACAGCAGTCATGAATTTATGATTAGGTCAGCAATGAGGTAGAGTGAAACATTTTGTGGGTCTGTGCAAAAGAGTGTTCAGTTTCAGATTCCATTACCCATCTTCCCCTCTAGGCCCTGGAAAAAGATAGACCACCACTTAAATTGCACTCTGTGACCTAATACTCTTATGAGGGGCACTTCCTTTGGATTTATTTTGGTAATTTCTTGTTTTGGTATGCGTGGCACATATTTCTGTTCCACTTAGGAGACTTAGAAAACTTCCATCAGAATGTTATGGAAGCTTATGAACAAAAGATCTATGCTTATCTATACTATGCTTATCAATTATCAGTTTCAGGTGGTTTCTCATGGATGGGGCTGCCTGTGACTTATCTGTCCACAGAGCATCTTCAGGAACACTGGACTCAGTCAACCTTGGAGTGCACGGTCATGATGATCTTGGGATGGGCTTGGATTCATGATTAACTGAGCATGTAACACGCTGTGGACAGAGCTCAGCACTTGCCTGTGACTGAGTGCCCTTTCCCTCGGTAGAAGCTGGCGTGTTTGGAGTTCACTGGGGAAAGCACACAGGAAAAAAGTTGGTTCTGGCATAACCTTCACCTCAAACTTTTTTTAGCTCATAACTCGTTAACCACAGTACAGCCATGTGGAGTATCTGACATATAACCCCAAAAAAGTGTGATGGGTAAACAGATATGATTAGGACTGAGATTTTCACAAGTCTCACCGGAAAACAGGTGTTAGATCCTGTCTGAAGATTGAAGGAATTTGCATGCTTAGTTAGTTAGTTAGTGTAGATACTCTTACACCACCATGAGGTGTTTTTTAGCAGTAACATTTCATAAAATGAGAAAAGGCCTCTACTTTTGGTTTGGTATAACTCTATGCTAATAGCCAGTTTTAGGATCTTAAATATATCAGAAGAATTCAAAACCACCATAAACTATTAATCAGACTCACAATGGAAGTGAAGGCATAAATACCTATGAACATGTCTTAGGTGTCTGAGTTTTTGTCTGATAGGCTTGGACAGTTATGACCTTCATTGTTTGTGTTCCGAATTGCGTGAGCAAGAGCAGTTCCAACTCCTGAAGCCAAAGAGCTACATTAATATGTAAGTATCCCAAGTTATATTCCCCTTTTACTATGGCTAATGGTTTTTCTATCAGAGCTGATTTGCATGTAGCCATGAGCAAAGCTTTCCCTCTGAGCCCCAATGCAAACATTCCACTATCATTCATTACAGTGTTTCCATACAAAGTGCTGAAGTATCATCACCTCCTCAGCTCTGCTTGACACACTGGTTTTGATCATGGTCATCCAGAGGGTGTGACAGACTGGTTTTGATCATGGTCACACAGCGAGTGTACAGCAGAAGTATTCCCCAAGACCATCCTTCCTCCTGAAGGTTCTCACACTACGATGAAAAACAGCTACACTCCTTTGCAAGAACCTGTGGGAAAATGCATCTGTACTGCACCTGTCCTGAGCATTACCAGACTTTCCCAGAGAGCCAGGCTGCCATCCTGAACAAATTCAAGAAATGCCACAGAAATTTCACTTAAAAGTATTCCAAGAAATCCAAGTGGTTCTCATAACGGCTAACACAGTCATTCTGGTTCTTTAGTGTGTGACAAGGAAAAATTGGCTAAAGACGTGTGACAGCTGCTTGCAAACTCATTGAAACTGACAAAGCTCTTGAAGTAACTGCCTGCATTCATAGCGGTGAAGGGGTTCACTGCAAAAGCAATCACTTTTAATTGTAAGGATCTCCCTGGCTCATAATTCTGTTCTGTTCTGAGTCAGATTTCTTAAATCAAGGACACATTATATTTTAGACTGTAAAGGTATGTCAGGTCTATCCCAGTTTTTCAGCCAAAATGTTTTCTGGCAAAATTATTTCCCCAGTTGCAATGTTCTCATAAAATGTAAAGGGNCCTAAGTTTTGAAATCTGCATTTTTACATGTGTCTAAGGTGGGCAGATTCACATGTTACAGAGTTTTAAAGCAAGTTTGATGCCTGAGAGTATTTCTATAGTGGTTTTCCTTTACACAACGAATTTTTCATTTGTTTTCTCCAAGACAGAGGTGACTGGCACCTACCAGTCAATGCATGAAACACCATAAATAACAATAAAAAAGAAAAAAAGTCAAATACAATATTGAGATGTAACAGGTAGATCATAGAATCATTAGGGATTGTTCAAGATGCTGGAGAAAAAACCCACCTAAAGTATTATTTTTTAAGAAGTTGAACCAAAATCTGAATCAAAAATATAACAGCTACTGGGATGATCAGTAAAATGGAGAGGCTTTTCATAAAAAGTTTCTAAAAAAGCTTTGCTTGTTAAGTCCATCAGATGAAGTCTCAGAGAGAGGATATGATTGCTCTATAAAGATCCTTGATGGGTAAGCATCAGGAAGGAGAAAAACTATTTATGGTAAAGGACAGTGCTGACACAAGAATAAATGCATATAAACTAGCTATGGATGCAATTAAGCTGGATATGAGGAGATTTTTAACCATGAGAGAAACAAGAATTGGGAACAGACTTCCAATTAGAAGTGTAAGTGCATAAAACCTAATTGACTCTAAGGCGGAGAGCCATATTGGTTTCTGAAAAGAAAAATACAATATGTGTCATCAAACAACTACACTTCAGGAGTCAGTCTTGTTCCCTGATTGTTATGCATAGGCACATGTGTGGTTTACAAACTGTGTAGAGCACTAATGTTTCTGCATTTTAAAAATTTTAAAGTCATTATCCACATGTAATTTTAATCCATTACTACTGTGTCTGTACAGTACCTTTCAAACTGAGTAGGATTCATTTTGACATAGTAAAAGTGATTAGTCATCAAAATAGTTTTATGAAATAACTAATCAAATGGGATGATGTGACTAGCACATTATCACCTTCCATTTGAAACTCAAAGCTCATCTGTCACAACAGATAAAACTGCGGAACACAGAGACAGGAACACTTGAGCAAAAGAAACCATCTTCTGATCAATGTCATGGTGAAAGACTAGATACTCATGCAATTAACATGTGACACCCCTCACCCTTCACTGAAAATATTTTGGATGCTAAAAAATGGCACTGCAATCCCTGTAGACCTAACGATAACTTTCTGAATATACGTCAGGACAAGCAAATCCATATTTTTTTTCCTGAAATCTGTGATAATTAGGTGGATATCAGAGGAGGCAGGAAGGTTGAGAGTGTATTTGGTAAACAACCCGATGTGCTCTTCTGTCATCAAGGGCATCAATTGTGCCCATCTTTGTAAAAATAGATTTTCATGTTCCTGTTTATTATGTATGTATTGAAATCTAAGACAGATCAAGTCCCTCTTTAAATCTTTTCAGTAATCTCTAAATTTTTCTGAAAGTAAAAAACACACCTTCAGTATTGTTGTCTACAGTGTTCTTCCTTGAAGTCTCACCTCAGTAATCCTACTTCATTACAGAAAGTAAAAAAAGTCATTATTGGAACATATTGGGATTTTACACTCAACTGTGTAGTTGAAAACATGACACAGACCTGCATTTTTTGATTTAAACAACAATAAAAATATCAATACAAAACCTCTATGGACTTTAATTTAATAGATCTGTAATTACAATTGTTTACAGAGACTCAAACAAACAAAAAAGCCCCTAGGTATAAGTAAAGTCTTCAGACATCCAACCAATAAGGAAAATCAACTGAAGAAACTCTACTTTGCCTCTCTTTCTGACCAAATCTGTAAGATTTCCCCCAGAGCTGCCAGATCAATAACCTCTGCATGCATGAGAAGATCTTGTAGCAGCTCTGTGAAATCAGTTCCACGCTTCATGGGAAATGCCCTTCTGGTGATGCCCTTTCCTTTAAAACAGGAGGCAATCAGTCACTCAGCTCATCTCACCCTTGTAACTACATCCAAAGCAAATAGAGTGTTCCTCAGAGAGGTGTGTTCTGTGCTGTCCAAGGCATGGCTCTCAGCTCCACACCTTGGGAACTGTTTGGAGACCATGAGGGAGTTAGGCATTGGCTTTGCAGGCAGAGGAAGGCATGCTGGACGTGGTGCTGGTTTTTCCTGCACCATGGACCCTCATGTCTTAGAAGTCAAATTTGAAGGTGGTCATGGCTGAGATAGACAAGGAAGTTCACATCTAAGATGAGTATTTGACTGCTACCTATGCCAAAATAGCAAAATGTGTCCAGAGCAAGGGCCAGCATGTGCTAAAGGACTGTGTCTAAAGCCACCCCTGGCATCCATCCTCCTGTGTTTAAGGGCCACAAGCTTTAAATCAGAGTCTAGGATTGCATCACCATTTTCTCTGCTTCTCCCAATATACTCAAATGAGTTTCAGCCTGTTCTCTGATTCCTACCCATTTCTTGCACAGACATCAACTGTGGCCTTACCCACTTAAAGAAAATGAGATGGAACCAAAATTTTATTGAGTGCAGACTTTAGAGCAGATGCTGCACCCTAAGCCTGATGTGTGGCCCCCAGAGCCATGACAAGTAAAGGAGCAGCTGAGTTACCCTGCCTGAACTCCTTTTCTGGTGACATGGTTGTTTAAACCTCAGTGTATTTAAAAGCCTGTTGAGATAAAGAGATTTTACAGAAACTCTGGTTTCAAAAAGCTTTAGTGCTTTCTATTCATTATCTCATTTTCCATGTTGTTAACTGTTTCCTAATACCCAAATTTTCCCCTGTGAATTATCTGATAAAAGTGAAGGAGTGCTTGTAACAGCCTCCATTACGTGAAAGCCTGAAAGAACAACACATTATTCTTTAATTGTTGTCTTAGCTGAGTATTCAGCAGCACTGGTTTCCATTAATAGCATATGTACCTGGTGTCATTTCACATACTCTCGGTGTCTGAATGTGTTTTTATTTTTAATCAAAACAGACTTGTGATCAGTATTAATTTATTGATAAAATTAAGACTCAGAAAATGCTGTAGAGATAGATACAGTAAATTAAAGCTGACTTTAAAGATTATTTAATCAAAATGGGTCCAATTTTAAGACTGTGTTAGCTTTACACAGTTGAAAGCTTCACTGATTGCATTAAAATGGCTTTAGACATGTGGTGTCAGACCAGACAGTCATAAGTTAACAAGTTTTCTCCATCAGAAAACAAATTTCATGAAATTTTCAGGAGATCATTCATTATACATTTCCTTTTGGTGCCTCCTTGAAATGCTCCACTTCAAACACTTAAAACACAATCAAGATCACATAATCTCAGAAGTATTTTCTTCCTGAGTGTACAGTCCCTGATTGTGCCCCAAGTAATGAACATATCAGTTTTATCTATTGATGTGGTCCTAAAATGTGTAAGTAAAGTTATAAATGATACTGAAAATCACTAACACAAGGGACAGTAGAAACCTGTTGTTATTTTACAAACCCTAAATTCTAAACATTTAAGTTGTCTTGCTGTGCCCCAGATTGAATAGTTTTTTATAATCTCGGTGGTGGGGAGCTGGGTGGGTTGAAGCAGAGTAGCTGCTTTTGTAAAACATTAGAGTCAGTGTTTTTTCTCACCAGAAGGGCTCTTTTTCTCTTGTATATAAATGCCACATTTCTACTTTACTGAACAAGACCTTGTTCACGCATCAACCTGGCCAGCATTTTTTGTTATGCACTTTTCCCCAACACTTTGTGCAGGTAAATCAGAAGTAGATGAAACTCTAAACACTTCTAGTTGCCTTTGATTAAGCATTATTTCAGATTTCTCAGCACTTTGCAGGATCAAGAACATAGAGCATTAAAGCTTACTCTGGCATGAAGACTGAGAAATGGCCACCATGTAAAACTTCATGGAAGGTTTTTCTGTCTCAAGATCCTTCTGTCATCTGCAGTTATTTGAATCTGCAGTTATTGAATCAGTGGGAGATTGAATCATGAGTCAGTGTTGCTGCATGTCAAGGATTTCTGGTCTAGTTGTTGTTAAGGTCTGTAGCTAGTTGGTCTCCATTATGTGATAGATAAAATACATGCCTCTCCTCTTGAAAATTAACATCAGTTACAGTATTGATTTTAATCTAGCACTTTTGTATTGATAAAACACCATGTTTCCAAACAAGCTTTAATTGGTGTATGGAACCAAAACCTTTGAATTAATTAGAGTTCACTAAAGCCAGTCAGTTTTTTCTGAACTGCAATAATGGAAGTTTATTTTTTAAAAGGCTGTTTACGCTACAGTCTCGAGCTCAGAAAGGCATTAATTTCTCACACATTGCAGCCTCTATATATCAAGTAGAAGATTAATAGTAATTACTTTATTCTAGCACCAGATTATCTGCTAATACTTAGAAGTCTTTGGAATTACAGTTCGTGCTGTGTCACAGTGAGAGGCTTTATTCCTGCTCTGGATAAGGATCATCCTCTGCACAGATTTCAGCATGGCAGATTGAAGATATTAGGTGATTCCTATACTTTATGTGGTCTGGTATGATTTTGGTTGTGTATCAAGAAACTGATTATAGACACTCCTTTCTTTTTGAAGTGATTGTTAAGTAACAGATTGTTGGGGTTTTGTTGTTCTGGGCTGTGTTTTTTTAATCTTCTGAGAAGCCCACCTTGCTTTGGCATTAAAATTGTGACCAAGTAATGAGAATTTTTTTGGAAATATATGATAATGGTCACAGTTCTGCTTGTGCCAGTTGAAACCATGTGAATGAAACTTGGCTGTAAATCAATGCATATAATCTAAATATATATATGTGGGTGTTCATATGACATCTACGGCATCTAAGCTCCCTTATAGAATGGCTACAGCCATCAGAGACCTGCTTAATTCTGGGAACAGAGCTCCTTCAGCAGTTCATCTTCAAAGAAAAGTGGCATGATTCAGTTGTCCAAATACAGGCAAGAAGTTGAAGGGTTCCTCTATTGTGTCTGCTATTGCCGTGGGAATGTCTCAGATGCCCCAGGGTATCTCATCATCAGACACTTATGCTTGGGCACCTGAACACCTCTGACAGTCACTGGGTTAGCTTTATAACCTTCACCATCACTAGTGCCATCATGAGCATAAAAATTGTTCAGGTGAAGCTGTCCAGAGCTGGACTCTCTAAAGTCTGAGATAATATCCATGAAAAGCCATTATTGAATTATATCAGAACATCACATCCTATCCAGCAGAAATGTGCTTTGAAACACAAAGATGTCCATGTATTTAAGAGCAGAAGAGTGTTTATATTCTTATGTAAGGATTAAGAGGGGAGAAATGGGAGGAGGGAAGAGAGAGACTGGAGGATGCCGTGCGAGAAGGAAGGGAATAAAGGAAAACAGAATGGAAACAAAAGCAGCCGAAAATTACTCAAACGACCCTGCAAGAAAATGAAGCTGCTTTTCCTGTCATTTTGCTTTTTAGATAGGTTGTGATTGTTCACTAAATATTTCAGGCAGATGGATTCTGCTACAGCTGTTTTTCCAGCTCTAACTTGGAGTAACAAAAATAATACTGTGAACCATGAGAAAGTTTGCAAAATACAATGCCATACACATCCCACTGACTTTGGTGCATATATGAAAGCTAAGTTCTGAGGAGAGAACCCGGACTTTACTGCAATATCCCACTGCAATCAATTGTGAATCTCCTCTGTACTTCACAGGGAACAAGATTTTGACCTTGAAAAAATAGCTCTGTGTGAAAAAAAGTCCATCACTTAACACAGTGTTCTGATTTATTTTATTTGAAAAATATGTGCTGTATTCATACCCCCAAAAGAAAAGCAAACATTTTTTGCTTGTCATACTGTTTCAAAGGTGCATTTACATGGGGAAAAAATCATATAGGAGCTGTGAATCACATTTTTAATCAAAACCTTTAAAAGGTGGGGAAGGCTGAGCCTTCCTGGACCTGCTGCTAGCAGTTCTCATTTTCTGTAAAGTGTAATCAGTTGCGGCACCAGCAGCACAAGAGCTGGATGTTGGTGCTGGCAAAGGAGCTCCTGTTGTGCCTTACGACTGGCTAAGCATCTGAAGGGCAAAAGGAATCCTTTTGCTTTAAATATCTAACATTTATTTTAAAATTTAAACACTAAAGCTGTTCTTCTGAGAAAGGTACTAAAACTGGTAGGAGCATGGTTTATGGTCTGTCACTGGGGATCCATGTTACTTTCCTGTAGTATGGCACATTCAGGATTAATAAGAATGCTTTGCTATTTCAGGTCTTGTGAAGCAATTTTTTAGGGCCATAAATTTTCCTGGTGATATTTTGTTTGTGCTGTCTGTAGCAAAAAGGGTACCTTTGCACGAAATACTGGACGGCCAAAGGAAAACCACAAAATGAAATCCAGGGGCTGAAGGGGATTTGAAGAAGGGCTAGAAAGGAAAATCTGTGTATTTAACTTAAGAGGTGATGAAACATTCATCTAATTGATAAATCTTTGATGAGTGGACTTTTGAGGTAGATAAGGAGTGTTCAGGACAGCACTGAGCAGAACAGCTGAGAGCAGATAAGAGTTATGCAGGGAAAGAAAAGGCTGTGATAATACATGAAAAAAGAAAACTTCCTTTGATTGAAATCTACTTCCTTTGAGTATTGGTCTACAGAATAGTCTTCAAGGACAGCAACGGAAGTATGACTATTTTGAACTCTTTATTAACATTACTTTATATTACAGTGGTGAGCAGACTCTAAATGAGATCAAGGTCTTTTTTACTGAGCCATAGCTGAGAGCAAAATATGTCATGAGATAATCCCTGACTTGGAAATCTAATGAGATTGATAAGGTATATAAAAAAGAGAAGAAGAGTAAGGGCAGGAGAGGTTTCCTAAGGTTACAACCCAAGTAAGTGATGGATTTATTTATATACTACTAATTTATCTAGTGAAATAAAGCCATTATACATAGACTTTAAAAGTACAGCTGTGTACTAAGAGGAGAGGAGCCAAACAACCCTTTCTTGTGGAAAACGCTCCCATTTGCTATAATTATCTCACATAAGCAGAGTGCACAGTGGCATTGTGAGTGCACTGTAGGTTATTAGCATTTACCTCGTAATAAGAACTGTGCTAGACATTAACACTGAATATTGTAAGCTCCTCTTAACAACTTACAGCTAGTAAATACATTTCTCTCATTGTTTTCCATTGCTGAAAAATGCATGAAAATGAAGTTAAGGGAAATGTCCCTCTAGTGAGGATTGCATAACTCTAGTCAAGGCGCTGCAATAACCTCTGGTTTTATGTAGATTATCTTTTCTTTAATAAGTGTACGCTTATTTGGGAAGATCTTATGATGCTTAAAATTTTTTAGGAAGCCTGGGAAGCCTTGGTAATCCTGCAGTTCTCTGTGACTGCTGAGACAAAAGCTCTGTCTGGCAGGGGGGCATGTTTGACAATCAGAATTACCAAAACCCAGCACATTCATGTGCTGACTCTGGACTCTCAGGAACAATATTCATGTAAAAAAAAAAGTACTATACCACATGTCAGAAAATACTGCTCATGTTTCTAGTTTTCTTTTTTAATGACAAAATGCAGGGTCAAGGTCTTAGCAGTACACATAAAATTGTACAAATACAGTTTTCAAATACTGAAGGAAGATGCATTAAGTAATACACCTCACAATTTGCTCACTTTTTGCACTCATTAGAGAGATGAGATAAAATAATATTTAAGAGAAGATTTACTTAGAAGAGAATGAGTATTTGGAAGCTTATATAGCCTTCTGGCAGAATTGTGCAGTAGCAGATATATTTTTATGTACAGAAATATTGTGCAACTTGTTCTAAAAAATTACTGTTTCTTAGGATATGCTTAACTTTGTGTAGATAAGTAGTTCTTTCTGGTCTTCATTTCTATTTCTTTACATTTTACCCCCTTTTCTCTGTTTCCTGTATCTAATTTTCTACTTTCTTTTCTGTCTTTTTAAAGAGTATTGTTCCCTGCACCTTGCCTCTGCCTTTCATGGCTTTTCTCTGGTTCTTCCCAGAAAACTGCAAAGCAAATCTGCACAACAGAAAATCAGTGAGTTTTAAATTAAACAGGGTGCTGGTGGGGAATTCATCACACATTTATATGCCTCTGTACATGTCTACAAAAAAACCTCAAACCTAAAAATCTGTGTTCCATAAAATCACCTTTCAGGTTTTAAGACAGCTGAAGATACACAGAAACATATTGTGGGAATGAAACCCTTAAATATAGATAAATTATTATTCAGTAGGATTGTCTCAAGTTTCTTGGGTACACAAAACCCACAGTTCCTTTTCTCACTGTATTTCCCTTTTTTTTTTTTGAGTGCAGCTCTTGAAATATGCTCAACATTGTGCAGATACAGAGGCACAGATTGTGTTGCAATGTATGTGCAGTATAAATAGATGAGAGAAGCAATACTCCCTGTAAGCCCTTATCAGTGTTTCCTTCCTTCTTCCAAAGGATTTCTCCTGTCTGTCCCTTCTCTACAAGTGCAAAATGTCCCTGGACAGATGTTTAAAGGGATGGTGCTTTCCTTCACCTCAGATCACCATCTGGCAGACTCCTGTTCAGCAAGTCTCCACAGGAGGGGATGAACACTCAGATGGGAACTGGCACACTGGTGGTTCTGCCTAAAAGGTAGGGACTTACCCACATTTCTCTTCTGTGCTCCTCCCTCGCTGCTTCCTCTCCTTGCAACCACCTTCATCCACTGCTTACATTCTTCCATTTCTCAGAGTACCCATAGATTTGTCATTTTCCCCTTTCCTCCTCTTTTGTACCTTATACACCTGACATGAAGCAGTTTTGTTTCTAATTTTGATTATTTTTTGTTTCCTCCTTTCTCTGCCTGCAGACTCCTGTAATGCTGGCGAGTCCTTCAGCTCCTTTCCTCAGAGGAGACCAGGATTTGGGATGACAAGACACAGCCATTCCTGCAGCTGGGCAGCTGACAGTAACCACAGCATGTGCTGCTTGCCAGTGCTGTCTCCAGTTCTGATTGGGGGCTACATTTAGCACTGATCAACTTTTGGTAATTGTAATTGAGGCTTTTAAAAACCATGTGGCATTAGTAATTACAGATGTTAGTCTTTTCTTTCCTTTCCTTTCCAGTGCTTGTGGTGTAGATGAAACGTTTTCCTCAACACATTATGGAAAATTTAAAGTCACAGAAGAACTAGAACTTCCGGAAAAATCCCCGCAGACTGAAAAGCTGTATGGCAAAACCTGATGAGCTGGTGACACAAAGCAGTGTGCTGAAGAAATGTCAGCCAGTACTGCAGCTCCAGCTGCACACACTTGAGAACTGGAGTTCAGGGAGATTAATCCCTCATCAGAAACACAGACCCTTTATATCGCCTATAAATGGTTGGGCGTAATAAGAGATACTGACATCTCTGAAAAGACAGTGAATGTACAGAAAGCAAGTTAGAGAGCACTCACGTGCCTGTGC
The DNA here is from genome assembly GCA_013397055.1 of Pachycephala philippinensis. NCBI lineage: Eukaryota > Metazoa > Chordata > Aves > Passeriformes > Pachycephala > Pachycephala philippinensis. The sequence continues at coordinate 258,044 of VWZT01015007.1, forward strand.
ATAAGGGTTGCAGCTGATCTGCCTGCAGTACCTTAAGTCCATCTGGCTTAGACATACAGAATACTCACAGCAACAATCTTTGGCAAATGGTTCTATAGCTGCAGTGAAGCCTCAGGCATCATTGCTCTTGGTACCTACGACAGCTACCTTAGAGCTAATTATCTCTCTCTGTGCTATAGTCATGCTCTCTGAAAGAAGTCATCCATCAGGAGGTGCTTGGTGTGTCACATGAACTTCAGTGGGCTCTTCAAGGTGCCAGCCACGGTTCTGCCAGACACCTGCTCCTCCTCTCTCATCTGAACAAGGACACATGGACATCAGAGAGGCTGAGGTGGGACAGCCTCCTCCCCTGCCCTGCCTGTGTTTAGGGTGGCAATAACACTTTGCTGTTGGATGTTTCATGGAGCAGTGCTGTGCAAGTGAGAGAGAACACTGGGAGGATGGGCAGCAATTCCAGCACAGTGTCCTATACAATTTAGCTGTGCAGAAACTGCCCTTTTTGTGTGGTTCACCAAAATAGGAAAACTTGTAAAATATGGTGCTGTCTCACGATTATTTATGTGTAAGCTCAGAAGGAGTGTGATGAGCTCCATTGGGAAAAGACAAAACTAGGTAAACAGGCAACACCACTGAGGATGAAGTTGAACCTTGACAAGCACAGCACAAAACACATTGAAAGGAGTGATTTAAGTTATAAGTACACACAGATGGTCCCTGAATTAGCTTCAGTCTCCTGCAATAAAGAATTAGATTTTGCAGCAAACAGCTCCCAGTCTACTCAGAGATTTGGAAAGCAAAAGCATTTAGCTACATTAAAGATGAGAGAAAATTACATGTTCAAAACCAGGGCTTGTACATACATGTCGACATATGGCAGTGATTTCCAAAGTGTTTAAATAAATGAGACTGGAAATCAGACCATTTTTTCACATCGTCTAAAGGGAGATTAGAAAGTCTGTAGGTAATTAATTTCATGGAAATAAGGGGGAACTTACTTGTCAACCTCTATAAACACCAGCGTGCTTGCTCCCAGCCCTCATCAGTGGAAAATGCATTGAAAACCAGATTGCCTTTTAGAGATAATCATTGTTACCTCTGTCTTCCATGACTGGAGAAAACCAATTTAAGTTAACAGTCTGGTATAGCAAGTCTGGATTTCAGGCTGCCCTATGCAGGGCAGTTTTCTGGGTATAACTCAGACCATTCCCTTCTTGAGCTCCCTATCCCACTTGTTCTAGGCAGGTCCTCACTGGGTGTGGGAAGCTTAATAGCCCTGTTAGGAAATATTTGCTTTACATAGGCTTTATAAGCTTTATATAGGTATCATCTTATAAATTTTGAGAATTTCTTTCTGAGAGGTATTTCCCTGTGTTTAGATAGGAAACCTGAGTATTTAAGGCAGATGCAATGAACCAATCTTTTGGACCAAATGCTTGTTTGTACATCTGTAGACAGTAATTTGAACACTACAGAATTCATGTGCTACTGAATCAGCAATATATGGCTCAGTATCCCTAAAGATCTGAACACCATAAAACCCTGAGTCATGAGTTTTAACTAGGGATTTTTTAAGACTGGAATTCTCCTAAAGGAAACACATTTCAAATGATCAGAGCTACTATGAAAGCAGAAAAGTTGTGGCCAATGGATGGCTGCAGACACTGATGACCTAGATATAGCTGAAATATTAATAGAAAACCATCATGACTCAAGACCAAATGACAAATATGACTCATTTTGACCGAGAAATCAACTTTAAGCAAAAATCCATTCAAATCAACAATCAGAACTAAAACTAGACAGGGAATGTATGAAAATAATTTCTGCTCTGCAATACATGCACAAAAAAAGTTGTGTGCTCGCCTTCTGAAATCACAGGTTTATTTTCATAAGTGCTTCAAACCTGCAAGGTTAATCTGTAGCAAAGGATAACCAATAGCCTTCAAAAAGGAATAATTAGACAAAATAATTGTTGCACCATAGGCCATTATTTGAAAAATAATATAAACCCCCACATCTAAATTCCCTCACTAGTGCATTTACTACCCAGTAATTCTCAAGTTACCTGAGTTAATGTTCCAATAAACATTCAGGCACAGGGAACCTAAAAAGCATACACAGCACAAAGCATTTTTTAGATAGTCAAAAATGGTATTGCATGCAATTATAAATGGGAGATGTAATTTAACTCTACATAAAGATGCAGTATCTGGTAGCAGACACCTGTATTTGTACAACTCAAATCCAGGAAGGCCAACAAACACAAGGAACAGCATTTGGCATGGCAGCTCCCCACTACCATGTGTGGAAATAACCATCACTGTCAAAGTCATGTCCTGCTTTTCAGTAACCTCACCTTTTGATGGCATTATGATGTTAGTTCTCAGGAGCCTCAATGAATTTACTTTGATATTTAAATGAGATTATACATTAGGATTGCTGTTTGCTTTCCCAGAAATAACTATTATACTGCTTTGTGCTCACACAAAAGTGCCTTCATACCTCCACATTTGCAGTAAAACATCTTTCTGATGTAATCTCAAGGAACAGTGATTTTATATTAACTTAAATGGGGCCTCCTAAATATATATGAATACTGTTTTGCCTCCCCAGGAATGTGTGTTATTCACAGCATGACTGCAAATATATCTCAAGAAATAAAAACATAAAGTTGTATGTTATAAAATGAATGGGGAGAACAATGTTCCTATCCATTACTCAGGTACTTCATGCTGTAAATCAGCTGGCAAACCTTGAATAAATCTAATAGTTGAAAATGGTATGAACCTGAATTTTCTTTTGTTTATTGATGAACACACTCCTGAAAAACAATTTAAAGACCGTATGTCCAAACCTAAGGTATTGATAAGAACACCAAAAAATTAATACTGAAGCACAGCAAAACCTCAAAGCAATTTACTTACTTGCTGGTGAGCTCAGCAATTCAGGTGCTCAAATACACTCCTGCTTCCAACAATTCCCACCCTTTTAATTTCCTACACTTCCCTCTCCTATTTAAAAAAAATACTGGGACAGGAATGAGGTTTTCATGGCCTGAGCAGCCACTCACCTTTTCTGGGGAAATGACAAACACAGAGTAGGCTTGTCTTACTCATGCAGAAAGGCATAGTCTTGCTTTTAGAAATAGTCTTTAACTTGAACAGTTGCAACCTGACGTTGGAAATAGGATTTGTGAGTGACGGGCGTTGGAAGAAAGATAAGTGAGCAGAAACTTGTTTGTAATGCTGACCACAGCCCTGCTCTGATCTGCTGGCATTGGGCTCCAAGGGTGTCCAGCTGTGTGTCTTAATCATTTCTGGACCAGAGCTGGATTGTGCAGCTGTTGGCAGTGAACGCAAACACTGCGGTGGCACCATCAGTGCCTGACTCGGTCTGTTCTTCTCTCTCATCAGTGCTGATGTGGAAAGGCCCCTTCCTCCCGAACCTTGGTTAAAAACACTCTGACATCTGAACTAAATTCTTCCTGCTTCACAGCCTTGCCTGATTTTTGGTTACCTTCAAGCGTCCCAGAGAGAAACGGGACTCAGTAATGATCCCACTTGCTGCCTTTGAAACTGCAGTGCTACAGCAAAGAGACATCCCCTAATCGCTCCAGTGTTCCCAGGCCTGGGCCACGCACAGACCAGTTCCAGAGATTAATCCTGTTTGTTACATGAAGTGTTACAAATGAGCAAAATATATTGTCTGACATGCTAAAGAAATAAAGTGGGACTTTCCAAAGTTAAATAATGTAAACTGGGGACTACCTTCATTAAATACACAGATGGGTCTGTGAGGAACTGCGGGACAGAGAGTTTCGACAATCTGTATAAATGCTTTCACCTAGAAATAAGAATCTGTGGCTGCATATTTTTGGCTGAGCATAAAACCCCAGGAGCCATAGTATTTGCAGTGGCACTTAAAGACAAAACACCATATCTGAAAGAGAAAACTGCCTAAAATAGAGTTACCTAGATAAGCTAGAACATGTCACTTTGGAAACAAAAATGAAAACACAAACCAACTCAACACAATGTCAAGATAAATACAATTTAGACCATTTTTTAGATTATTAAATGCAACAATTTATAAATTAGTCCTTTGATCCAAAGCAATATGTAGAAAAAAATTTGGTAATTATGCTACCTTAAATAGGTCTCTCTCTTTCAAATGGCAAAAATTAATGAAAACACCTCCTAACATGGAATACACCAAATTTATCCTTTAGCAAGTTTAATGAATCTACACCAAGGTTTCTGTGAGAAAAGGAGGTTAGGGATCCTTTTTGGTGTGATTGGTTTACCCAATCACAGGTTTTTTTCCTGTGTTATATTTGCAGATGGAAAGGTTTGCCTGAATCCCATGGCAGGAAAGCTCTGTGTGCACTTCAGAGCTGCCCAGTGGTGTGTGGCTGAGATACCTTTGTTTGTTTATTTAAATGCACTCTTAGAAGTGTGCACTGGCCAGAGTCTTCTGTTTACTGCCTTTCTATAGGGCTCTGTAAGTCCTCAAAAATGTTTATAAAAATAAGGAAGCCATGTCCAGCTATAGGGTGTGGATATAAAAATCCTATCCTCTTCTGCTTCTTTTGGTGACCCTGGATTTTGTTCTCTGGAGGCTTCCAGATTACTGCCTTTAGTACTGATGTTATTTAATACATTCAGGCTACGAGCAGATCTTGGTGCTTTCCATGCCAAGTCAAATAAATTCAGCTACTATGCCCAAAAGATAAAACTACTTGTACATTTGTCATCAAATAGCACTTCTGGGATCCATTAATATGGAATATGAGTCTCTTCTCCATTAATGCTGAAGGGCTTATCAGAAATTGGACTCATACAGTAGCAGACACCAAACTTTTCCTTTCAAAAAGAAAGTTTATTGTTAAGACCTTCACATTAGAAAGGAAAAGTATTTATAATATAATTTGGGCTCATTCTTTTATTAAGTTTTCCTGAATGGCTGACACAGAAGATCTCATCCAGAAATGCAACTTAGCTAATCAATAAATAAAATAACATTCACTCTTTGTTGTATAAAACATGACTTTTAATTGCTGATCAGTTTTGAATTTCCTTTTTCATCTGATATTATTTATGTTTTGAATTTGCTTGCATTTTAATAAAGTTTTTATGTTTGGGCGTTTTTTTTTCCTGATTTATTTTTGAAAAATCAAGGATTTCTGTACATAAAAAATTGGAAAGGAACTTCCGACTTTTACAGACAGTTCATCAAAATGCTGAGACAAAAAGTCCCAACATTGTTGTCTGTGATTTACTATAAAGAAAATGAAGCATAACAGTTGATATATACTTGTAAAAATGGGGGGACTTTTAATAAAGGTTGTAGGAATCTCACAGAGTAGAGAATAAACTTGAATAATGGCAATGATGACACATTCCCAACAAAACCAGGACAATAATTGAATAGAGCAGTGGCTTTTAAATGTAATAGCATTTATGAATTATGGCTAATTGGCATGAAGTTAAATATGCATTGTATTGCTGATATTAGTTGAATTCAACTTCTTGCAGGATTATCCCAGATCTGACTGGCAGACACAGGAAAATTAATATTTCTCATGTAAAATAAAATAATGAGGTGTTTGACTTGAAGAGCTGAGTTCTGCTGCAAGGTTCAAGAAAATGGTCCATGTTGAAATGTAGAGACCATGGAACTCCACCAGACTTAACACTGAGATGCAGAAGTTCTTTCCAAGGTGCTGGTTTAGAAATGGCCAATGAACTTTATATTCTGTAACATCTGTGAGTAGCCTTTCGGTAGCTCTGTGAAGTTGTGATACCTTAGTGAAACCAGTGAGAAACCCTTCTACAGTACCTTACACACACAAATAATATTTTTGTTGTTAAAGTCTGGGAGTTAGAATCCCTGTGTGTTAGCTGCAAAGTTTGATTTTCCTTGTTTTTTTTATTGAATGCTTACTTTTATGATAAACTGTTTCAGGGAAGGCAGCCTCTGCTGCAAATATTCCATGGGTATGTCCACTCTTGCTTTTTTTTTTTTTTTACAAAATCTTTACATTGATCACATTATTTACTTTCTTATGTCTTGCAACAGGTTATTACATGGTCAGAATATTAGCATAAAAATATACACCTTTTGCAGAAAAAAAATTGCTACATAACTGAAAGATTTGTATTTAAGTGCTGAACACATAAATGTACTTACAGGAATTCTTTAAACAGTAATAAAGGCAATTGCCATAGCTGGGATCCTCTACAGACAAATTTTCTGTGAAAATTAGGTAGATGCAGTTTCCTGTGAGTAGGCAGTGAAATCAGTCACAATACAAATTATCATGGTATTGGGGTTCTTGAAAAGATTCGACGTCTGTTGAGGAAGGAAATCCTCGAGACTGAGGCTGTCTCTTCCATCCCTGCAATGTCAAGGCATCGTTAAACTCAGAGCATTGCTATTCAAACCAAATCTATATAAAGAGGAAAATGAGCTAATAGGGAGCTCTCTTAAGAAAGTTACAGTAATGGCACAACTACAAACTATGCAAGTGCAGAGGATGAAATGCAGGAAGAGATTTCTGTGGCTGGGTCACGAGCTGGCAATACCAGGAGGAAGTCTGGAGATGGGCAAATTAAGCCAGACAAGTAGAGACAAGTATTCATGGACAATAGCAGAAAGCACAAAATAAATATAAAATGAGGTACAGCTTGCAAGGGTCGTTAAGATGAACAAGAAAATATTCTGTAAGCACCTAAAGAAAGATAGGAAGAACCCATGGAAGAGCTGGTCAGCTGCTGAGTGGAGAAGATAAACACATCAATAGATCTAGGTGTCACAAGTGGCATTTTTAAAAACAGTCTTCAGAAAACATCGCCAGCTGTCGTCAGACAGCTAATGCAATTAGGACAGAAAAAATATAAACTCAAGGTGTACCACAAACTATATATTAAAGAACGCTTATATTTAGCAGGCATTTGAAATTGTTTGAGCTGTGGGATATGAAATGGGAAGCATAACAATCAGTAAAGTTTCACACTAATTCTTTGTTCTTATGTTTCAAACAGAGCAAAAGGAAAACAAAAGTATCATCTAACAATAACTTTTACTTCAGCATGTGGAAAAATACAGGATCACATAAAATAGCTATGTATTTTCTGTAAAAATAGCAAGGCAAGTAGCACTCAATATGTCATGTACAGCCATGAATGCTGTGTGGACTCCTGGTCACTCCATCTCAGAGGGGATTTAGTTGAACAAAGCTGATCAAAAGTTTGAACAAGTTCTATAAAGTAAGACGATTAACAGAGCAGAACAAATAGATTGGAAAATAGATGATTTAGGCAGTTTGGATAAAAGCCTGTAAATTCCTGAAGAAAGTGAATAGGCATTGATTATTCACTGTTTTTCACAATCCAACAACAGCAGGGCAGCCAAGTAAATAATGTTTAATAGGTTTAAAACAATAAAAGGAAAGCCTTTTTCAGGGAGTACATCACTGAACTGTGGGACATATTGACATAATGCACTGTGGAGACCAAATGGGACTGGTTAAATTCATGGAGGGCTTACCTGTCAGTGACTACTAAACGTAATGAATAGTAAGGGAAGTTGTAGAGAATCTAGAGAGGAAAAACAAACATAACCAGGGATCATAAAAAGCTGGCCTAAGAAAAACTGGAGAAATTACTGTTGTGAGTGCTGCTATTTACCTTGTTATGTAAGAAACGCCTGATTAGAGATGCAATTATTTCAGATAACCCTTTTTAACATGGTACTTTTCAAACAGGTTTTGTGTCCTTCTAGTTCACTGGTAAGTAAGATAGTGGTCTCAATACACAGTCATGATGGACTTTGCTAAGATTTTTTAAATTTTTACAATTTTTTTTTGTTTCCTATCCAGTCTTTATCCCTGAAAAGTTCTTTGCCTTTTATTCTAAAATATTTTTCTCATTATATTAAATATAAATGTTGAATCCTCTTTACTCAACACATCACTTTTTATTAATTTGCTTCTCACTAAAAAAAAAAAAAAGAAAAAAAAAAGCTTTTTCTAACCTTCATATATCTTATCAGCTTCTTTTGAATTGAATAAAAACTCATAATGGTCTAGGATACACTGCACATACTTAGCTCTTAACCTCAGATACAGAGTGTAGCAAAAGTGTGAGAGAAACAGGTAGAAATATAAGCAATCATAGATCCAGGACTCAGAGCCTGCAAGAAGAAATAAATAGTGCTGAATAAAGTAGAACTGTTTAGCATAATGGAGATATAACAGAAATATAGTAAAAAAGTTGAGATTCTGGTAACAATCTTTAAATACATGAAAAGTTGCTGCAAAGAGAAAAGCTGTCCTCCATGTCCCAGATGAATAACATGTAGGTTGGGTGTTAGGGCAAGGCTTTTCACGGTAATATAGAAAAAATTGCAATACATTGCTTGCAGAGGTTCAGACTTTTCTACCACTGGAGATGTGGCTTTGGGAGCTGGTTGGAGTCGCTGCTGCTGGAGGGAGCACAGATACACTCCTGAGGATCTCTGGAATTCCGTAGGCAAAAAGTCATTAAAGCTTCCCAGCAGCCTTCCTTCATTAAGCCCTGAGGGAAATTCTATGAGTTCTTTTACTCTTTCTTTAGAGAACTCTTTTTTTTTTCTTTTTTTTTCTTTTTTTTCTTTTTTTTTTCTTTTTTTCCTTTTTTTTTTTTTTCTTTCCTTCTTGCTATTCTCTATTTTAGAGGAAAGAGAAAACACTGCTAAGTGATCACCTCGGTCATGATCCTTTTTCTATAAAAGTTAATGGGATTTTTGTTTCTTCGGAGGAAGTTGAACCAGAAGCTGAGATAGCAAGTTTTGAACTTACAACTACAACCAGCAGTGAACGTTATCTAAAAGAAAAGCTTGAATGGATGTCAAGGTCAAGTGGACAGGTTAAAATCAAATTCATTCCTCTTGATCTTTTTGTTTCTGGTCCTGCAACATGTTCTACTGTTTCTTTTGTGGCACTGCCTCAACTTTCTTGAGAAATAGGGAAGATCAGAGCTGAGTGGCACGTTTGGCTGCAGGACAGGTACTTTCCAGCCAGACCAGCCTGGGACCCGGGGTAGGAGCTCCCCAGTTAAAAGAGCAGTAGATGCTGTTGGCCAGAGCATTGTGCTCTACATTAGACATGGGAAGTTTAAAGCTTTATCTATTGATTTTGGAAATTGTCCAAAAGAACTCATTAATCATAAACAATCTCTTTTTTCTGACTCTAATTCATAAAATACTTTTAATATTATGTCATGAATTAATCAGTGTTCAACCTTATTTATTATTAATAACCAAGAGTATTATTTTTGTAACAGCAGGCTTATTATCATGTTACTTGATACAAATTTCCAGTGTGACTTTGTCAGAAGCAGCAAGCAGTGATGAAGATCTTTTCTTAAGTCGTGTATCTGAAATCACATTTCAGCTAAAACTTTATTGTTTTAACAAGCACCATTCTTCTAATGAATAAAGTAGGCAGAGGCTGCAGCTGGTGTTATGATAAGGTTTTAAATTAGAACAATTGAATCACCTGCAAAAATATAATTTTGCAGCCTATTTTCCAGATTAAAATTCAAAATGTGTAGCCTTTAAAGTCCTGAAAAGCTAGGATACTTTTTAGAGTTCTTGTGTTTTGCTTTTGAACATGCAGAAGTTAGAGGTCTGAAGCATCCCAGGATACTACCAGGACAACTGCTGCAAATTTTTCAGGTGTGACCTGACTCTGTTGTTTCTGCAACAAACATTTAGACAATCCAGGACTGAGATTTGTGAAGCTGGCATTCTAAAAAAGGTATGTCACACAGTATAATACTTCTCAGTGATGCAGAAAATTTGTTGAAGAAGGAACAGTTGAATTGCTTTGCTGCAGCAAACAGTTGTGCAAACTACAATGTAAAGTTCATGCAGATATATATTTTAAACCTCAGTCAGCACTTAATTCCAAATTTGCCTCTTGCTTGAATTGGCAGTTGAGTGAATGCCTCCATTGTCTTGGAAATACACATTCTAGTACAGAAAATACAAGCAAGTGTATTTCTACTTAGACAAAAGCTATTACATTGTTGGTGACCCCCGAAGAGATACATCTCCTTTCCTGTGTGCACCTGCAACATCAATGTTCGTGCACACAACTCACCTAGATTTCCTTACAAGTGATGGGAAGAAACAGGCAGCTTGTGTTTTGGGTCTTTGGATTAATCAGGATCATGTATGTCACATTAATCTTCTCTGCCCTCAGAAGTAGTCAGCAATGGAGTTTCCACAAGCTCCTCAACCAGTGAGTGTTTTACGTGTTTTAGCATTAAATGTTGTAATTACAAGTAGACTTTATGCCTCATATTTCAACTTAAACACATAATTTCTTGTCTGACATAGCTACTTTGAGGTCTAAAGACTAAACATCCAAAATACAAACCTGCAGGCATAAGTAGAAGTGGCAACTGCATCTAGGTCAGTTAGTGGCAGCTGTACCCAAAGGTCTGTGCTGCAATGTACCCATTCCAGCCTGCCTCTGGGATGTGTGTGTAAATACCTGTAAGTGCCAGGACCTTGATTCTGAAAGGCTTTGCATAGAATATGAAAAAGCACCAAGGTTTTCCTGCAGAGGCAGATCAGGGGCAGATTGCACAGGTGATGAAAAACGCTTAATACAAATCTCTGCCACAGGAGGTCTGTGCCCTCTGCCTGCTCTGCAGCTCACTTTGAGGAGCAGGGCTGGTCAGAGATGACCAAATAGCTTTTTAACTATGTTGACTTGTGCTTCAGACCTCAGTGTGGTGATGAGGCACTGAGTGATATGTAACTTACCCCCTCGTGCTGCTTGGTTCTTACTAACACAAGATCAGTAACTCTCTCTTTTATTTCTCTTGTGCTGCTCAATTTTTATCTTGTATTTGCATGCGGTGTTTTGATTTCTGCACTCTCCAGATAAAAACAAATGCTTTTTATGTCTATAATGAATCACAGTCACATGAGCAGACTTATGGGAACAGATTATCAAAATAAAACAGCATTATTAAGAAAACATGGGGATGTTAATAGCAAGAAGTACTAATTATTTGCAGTACATTTACTAAGCATTGACTAGAAATTTCGGTAATTAAATTGCTTTAGCCATAAGAGGTGATGTTTTTGTATTTGTATCTCCAAAAATGGCATTTAGTTATAAACAGTCAAAATATTCTCCCTGAAAAGGTTGCAGGGTGACCTCTCAGGCAAGACATGCCTAATGGCTCTCTGACTGGCTCCGTTAGCCCACACTCAAGGCTTTTGACAGTACTCTAGGACTTTCCCTAACTTTGCTAGATACCAGAAGAGATGGACACAATAAAAGCATCATTTGACTCAGCTTCAAAGCAGATGCACTGATGTTGGAGATCTGCCTACCAAAATAATGGTTGCAGCAACAGCAAAGCATTTATTGAAATCCAGAAACTGAGGAAGGAGGTAGTAATTCTCAGAAGCACACGGTGCTCAGCAACTGATCCAAGACAGCCATAAAGAAAAAACAAAGATGTGAAATAAAAAATTGCCCTTAATTTCCAATCTATTAAATATATGTGAGGCTGAGACAACCCGCTGCTGCCAGGACCTCCCCTGTCTCTGTGCTTCCTGGGGATGAGAGAGAGCAAAGCCCTCCAAAATGCTGCACAGTTTCTGCAGTGCACACAATGCAAGGTAGCAAACGTGTCCTTAGCCAGTGCTTCCCTGTTCTTTGTCAAACAACCTGTTGAAGGGCTAAGAGGAGCTGAAGTGGATGTTAAATCCTGCATAATGTACCTGTTTCCATGCCTTCAGTGCTGGTAAATATGGATTGTTGCTTCCCAGAAATATGCCTAGGTAAATTTACATCCGAATGGATGTATATAAACCACAATATCTTTCAGTTGTCAAGTGAGTAAGTATGGGGTAGAAGCAGTGGAGCAAACAAGAATTACGCTGCATTCTTGCAGTGATGTCAGTTGGAGGCCAAGGGCAAAGTGGAGCTGAGGCCAGTTGTGCTGGTGTGAACCTAAAAACAGGCAGGGTCTGAAGGGGAGGCCATCCCATGTGCAGTCAGAAGAAGCCAGCTCTGCAGCTCACGTCCACTGATGAGACATCTGCTGACTTCAGTGGAGCTAGGCTGGTTTATATCAGCTGAGGATTTAGCCAAAAAGCGGTTTTCTGTATCACTGTGCTTTTCAGCAAGTGATGTCAGCCATGCTCCTGCCCTTACCTCTGTCACTGCACACACGGCAGCAGCACCACCAGTTTGCTCTCACTTCCAGGAAGGGCTGAGCTGTGACTGAGAACTGGTGGCTCCTTTGTTGTTGCTCCATCAGCCTGAGCAGGGAGCAGCAGCTGACCATCACCCTCTGCAGAGCACTGTAACTCACCAGCTCTGGAGGAGAGTTTAGCTTGGCAAACAGCCACCTCCTAAGTTTGGGAACATGGTCAAGACTCTGAACATAGGATTTTATATTTTCTTTGGGGAAATAGTTTGTATTCTTCCTCTCTTCCAGCTATTTGGTGGGAATAAGAAAAGATGTCAAGTCAGTAATAAAAGAAAAATAAAATACTGTGAAACACATGCTTATTCCTGGCAATATTGTGCCATGTATTTTAAAAACCAGGGGACTCAATTATAGTTGGTTTAAATTAGTAGAATCACAGGACTAAGTCATCCCTCATTAAAATGAATAGGAGTCTTTCTATGAAATTCATTGGAGGCTGGAGCAGGCTATTATGTGGTATATAAGGTCCTTTTGAAAGAATAAGAAAGGAAATGATTCAAATTATTTTCACTTCATGTTCTTAAACAATTTGCTTATTACTTTAATGCAATGGGTCAATGCATCAAAGGAAAGTGTTGTGAAAGCATGAGCAATTTGAATTTCAGGATTGCAGTGTATTAGATTAATTAACTGGAAAATTACTGTAGTAATCATAGTGGAACTGGAATCAAACCTGCTAAGAAGACTCCCATGCTATTTCTTATTTCTAATGTACAGTCACTATTCAATGTTGGTAAAGCTGTTTCTCATTTCCATTGCATTAGCTGGGAAACACTGACAGTGGTAGCTAATAATTTACCTCAGAGGTAAAGTTTAAAGTTTGCAGAAGGCTATGAAGATTTGTGGGGGAATATTTCATCCTGTGACAAAGACACTGTACTTAACCACGCTGATTTATTCCATCAGTTCTTAGTATATAGGTTTCTGGACCAAGGTCAGAAAAGTCAATGATCCACAAAGCTCTCTTTCTATCTTTGTGCCATTTGCATCGATCACCCATTTCCAGTCTTCTGGTGGTGCTCAGAATTACTTTAAATGATTGTCCTTTACCTCTTCTTTATACTTGTTCATAGGCTATTCTTTCTTGGGACTGAAACCAGGCTTCATATGTCAATGTCCTGTGTCATTTGGAGTCACAAACTCATATAAAAGACCCTTATTTCAAGAGATTTACAGTTTAGAGGGCTCAAAGAAAAATGAATGTTTCTAAGGCATGATTCATCCCTTCTTAAGATAGTTGTCCAAAATAGACATTCAAAGTGCCTATTTCTCTCCATTGACTAGAGAGGTGGGGCTGACTTGTTCAGACTTAAGTATTGCAGAGATCCCAAGTTAAAATGAATAGCTTTCTGCTCCTATACCTTTTCAAGATATCCTTGCTGGATGTATAATATTAGAAGGTAATTGTTCAAGCAAATGGAAGCTTCATTTTCACTGTGTGAACTGCAAAAGACATTTGCCCTCAGAACAAAGTGTTTATGCCTCAAGAGTTTTTCCTTTTTCTTTGCACATAACATCAAATAGCTCATCTTGAATTACTTAGGACTGCAGTGTGCTCATTGTGCACCTTTCCTGTGTGTTCTCAATAGGTGAGAACCTTCTGATCCTCACAGAACAGTGCAGCTTCTAACACCAGAAATACAGCAGTTTTCTTCTCCTTTCCTATTGTTATTGCTATTTGATTAGTAAATTTGGCTTTTTGTCCAAAGAATATAAAAAACCTCATGCTATGAGTTTAAAAAACAAAGGACTTGAAAGGTGTTTAAGTGTTAGCATGTGTTGTTGAAACTGTATCAAGCTACATCACAGTTCATTCAGGGGAATAATTTGCTCCTCTTTGCTTTTTGCAATGCTAATTGTAGAAAAAGACATTTTTGTGTCTTTCAAGTGTGTCTTCCTATATCGAATTTTGGCAGCCTTTCTGACCTATTCTCATACATGTGCACATATTCTGCTCCCACTTGTACTATGTGTGTGAGAAACTGCTGGCACCAGCCTCAGCTGCCCCTTGTGCTGCACTTGCTGAGCCAGCACCTCAGAGATGTGGTTCTCTGCCTTATTGCTGTTCTCAGTAACAGCACTTTGAAACAGCTCAGATCTTTTTGTTTCATAACCTCCTGCTGCACGAAGCTGTGATTTCTTCATGAGCAGGGCGCTTATAATGTGTTATTGCTTCCTTTCCTGAGTTCTGTGTTGCATCTACAAAAATAATTGACACAAAACCCCTCAAAAGTAATTTTTAAAGAAATTATTGATAAGGTTTGGAAAGTGTAATTCCAAAAATTGAATAGTTTGTTTTATGTTTTGCAGATATGTGATATATTCTGATCTAATCTGGCCTTCGGGACAGTAAAAGTTAAGAAAAAATGAGCAGAGCTGTGTCAGAGAAAGCAAGTACTTGTCCAGACACATCACTGAAAAAAAATTGTTTCAAAGTATTCTATTACTCTCTGTGAATCTCTGCCCTCACATTCTCCTCTATTAAACCAGTCTTTTTATGTTGCTATAAAGGAGTAAGGTTCAATAAATCTAAATTTGCTAATCTATATATATTTCATTTGCTACATTTATTTTTATTATTATTTTTCTTTGTTCTACACCAGCAAAATATGCTGGAACAGCAGACAAGAATTTCCAGTTGTTCATCAAAATTCAATTTGATTTCTGCCTCTTTCTTCATTTCTTTTTCAAGAGGCAGGAAAAAATAGTAGGCTTTCCATGAAAAAGCTGCATTTGGTTGCAGCCTGTCTACAACATGAAATATTTTTCATGAACAAGTATCTCCTTTGTGATAAATTTTAAAACTTCATTAAAGTCACATGCCACGCACATCCTTTAGTAGATCTGAAATCCCTTGGTTGGGATTAAAGATACTTTGATTTCTAATTTCAGCTCTGTCACTAACCTCGACAAAGCCATTTGACTGCTTTGTACCTGCATTTATCTACCCATTCACAGTCTTTGCTGCTTAGATTGCAAGCTCTTCAAGATAAACACAGTTTCTAACTGTCTGTTTTAATAAATTGCCTTACAGAACCTGCGTATATTCCTTTTGGAGAAGCCATATGCCTTCTGTGGTGACTGAACCCCTATTTCTTCTTGCCCTCAGTGGAAATGGGTCCAGCTACAGAAATTAAAAAGAGATTTGAGCAGTTTCTGTGGGTATTGCTCATGCTGCTGGGGGATTGACACAGGCAGTCTTGGTCAGGGCCAATACCACACAGAGTCCTCACCAAAAACCACCCTCTTTACAAGTGATTACTTAGGACTTTTGGGTGTTATAAATCTGAGTGAGGTGATCCTATAGAAAAAAGTGAATTAGGATGAGAGTCCCAAAAATCTTTTCATTGCATTTAGTGGGTTTTAGGAAATGGGCATTGAGTGAAAAATCAGAAATGTGGTAAAATGCTTATATAGGTTAATTATCTAAGTTCTGTGGAAATAGTGCGAGTGTGTCTGAAAATGAATCTTGATTTTACTTCTATGCCATAGCTTTTCACTTCCAGTATTAATTTCAAGAAAATTGTTAGTTTCACATTGCAATCATCTGCATTGATTTGACACTTAGTGTCCTATTTCTCCACAGTAAAAACTCCATGGTGATAATTTCAAGCATTTATTTACTGAACATATCACAGAGCCACAGAACAAGAAAAGAAAATTCTCAGGAATAAATAGAGGATCAATTCTTTTTTGTTGATGGGGAGTGGGGAAGAATCAGAATCAGAATCAGAATCAGAATCAGAATCAGAATCAATCAGAATCAGAATCAGAATCAGATTTTCCCCTTAATGGGATTTTGACCCCTAAATGAAATGTAGATTTTTAGAAATTCTCTTCTATATCATTCTCTATAATATTTTTTTAATAAAATTTTTCTTGCAAAAAAATAATGGAAATCAATCAACTTGCATGGTTTGTTCAGCTACATTGCTACCATTGCTTTTGCATAGCTAACAAATTGACTAGAGGAACACAGAAAAGAGAAAGGGAAAGTTCCCATTCTCAGTTTGCTCTTCAGGGATAATAAGCAAAACTCGTATTGCATATTTCAGCTTTCTATCCTCAGGACCTCCAACTCCTTTCACAGACCATGCAGACAGTTGGCGTGGTTCAGCAGCTCTCCTTCCTGTTCCTAAGGACCTGTTTCCAGGGATGTAGTCCCCAAAATATTTATGGAGACCGTTGAATTTTAAGTGATTTCTATGTGCTTACAATTATAATCCGTTTGAAAACTGCTAATAGGAAAACTGGGAAAGATGAGGCAGGATCAAATGGTAAGTTTGCAGGAGTATAAGGACTAGTATTGTGAAAAAAATTCCAAAGAATCCAGAAACCACTGTGACTCAGCAGATTCCTAATATTATCTTCTTTGTCTGCTCTTTCTAACAGTCTGTGATACATTTATGGCCTGAAGTTTTAGAGAATACTGCTCAATTTGAAAGCAAAGTTATTGTAAATGAAATGACAAAATGGACAATTCCTCAGGGAACTGACTTTTCCCATTCTAAAATAGGAGTCTAGTTGCCTTGCTAAAATGTTCAGTAATGAGGTACCAAATTTAAACATTTCCTTCCAGATTAAGAAATCTCCTGGTCATTACTGCACAAATCTGAGACTGCAGAAATGTTTTCTGAATTTAACTTGCAAGGATATTTTGCTCCTATCATTTTATGTGCATAAAACACAACAGTTTTTTGGATAGAGGATGCACCTTTGAATGTGTTTGTGTAGCCCAAAGAAATACTAACCTGGAGTGAAGCTTCCACCTAGTCAGTAGTGTTACAGCATTCTTCAGCCATAACAGCACAAAACATTTCGAGAACTATGTTCACAGGTTAAAGTTCTTCTTAAAATATATTACCCAGTACTACTCATGAGATATTTAAGCTATAATTTTTTCCTCCAAAATTTTTAGGTTTTAGCAGAACAGAGGGTAAAAGAATGGTTTGAAAAAAACTTTCCTTTAATTTCTTCTGCCCTATCTGGATAAAACCAATGTCTTAGAAGGTGTTTTACAGACAAATACAACCAAACAGCCTAAAAACCCCAAAAAGATTGTCTGACCCCCACTCACTTTGGCACAGCAGGATGGAGGGCTTCTGCTCAGTTTGTTGTAGCTGCCTTGGATATCTCAAGTTTCAGATTCCTGCTTTCCCCTTTCCTGCTGCAGAGGTGAAGGTTTGAACCATAAAATACTGTAGGTTAAGGCTCTTTTTTTTTATCCTGTGCCTGATAAAGAGTTCCAGGGTTAAATCCAGTAACTCTTCCCTGTGAAAGCTGTATAGAAATTATAATGTTGCATTGCAAAGCTTTTTGGAAAATCAGGACTGGCTCAGTGCTACCAAAATGTTCTACAATTGATGTTCATGGACTGGTGGTTCTGTTATAAGTCGTATTGAATCCAAAGAATGAGTTTTTCCTATTCCACCACACTTTGCTCATGTAATAGAGAGAACAATGAAGTCCAATTCTAACCAATTTTCATAATAATAGATTACTTCACAACAGCTTAGGTTGTGAAGGACCTACCTAAGAATCATAATAAAGCTATAGCAACTGCAAATAATAGATGGAACATCTAATCAGTTGCACAGTGCATGGGAAACCTATTTAAATTAGAAACAAAACTGGAAAAGTGGTACAATCTTTTATTAAAAACTGCAGCAGGACATAGATACTCATCCAGATGAAAGAGAAAAATTAACACGTTTTAAATAATTGATATCTTAATAATCTTCAGGGAGCAACAAATAGTTCTTTATCATATACATATATTACACATCGCTCTCTAATAAATATATATTTCTCTTTAGGGTTGACCTCTGAGCTAAGAGAGTGGCTGCTGATTATATTGACTGGTCTTAATATGTCCAATTTCTGGAAATAATTGCAGTTTTGGAGACTTCAGGGGAATTGATCAGTTTTTAAATGCTTTATAGGCATAGTGAGGCACTTTTTTTCCTATAACTTTACTCAGTTTGCACTACTCGGATATATGATTCTTCTTGTTGATAAAATGCAGTATTAACAATGGTTAACATAAAGTGGAATCCATGATTCCATTGCCTTCAACAGCTATGGAGATTAATTTATAAACATGATGGGTTGTGGGTGGTTTTCCCCTCAAGTGCTTAGATGAAAGGTAGAACTGTTATGTCTAAAACTTATAGACAAACCACAAATATATTCCATAAGTGAAGTTTAGGATGTGCTTTCAGCTGAGTTGTTTTGAAATCACACTTATGTCACAGGATACAGAAATGCAAAATACTAATTTCATAAATAAGTTTCTTTCTCCTTGGTTGTATAAAGAGATCATTATTATTTCAATCAATTGTATACATTAGGATACATTGTGGTTCAAAGGAGATAGAATTCTTTACTGATTTTTTAAATAAAAGATTTCAGACATATCATTTTTCTGGCTCTTACAGTTTTAGCTTGTCATAATTTAGCAAAAAAACCCCACAGATATTGAAATATTTGACATGGTCCAGAGATCAGAAAACAACCTCATATTCAGAACATTGTAACTCTGTTCTGTAGGAAACCAACATAAAACCCAGTCAAATGAACCTTTCACTAAAGAATGATGATTCTGCATTCCTCCCCTCCTTTTCTTCAGGACCTTTTACATCTAAATTAATCCATAAACCTCTAAGATATTCTGTCCCTTGCCCATCAGAACCAAAATTATCAATTAGTTCTTTTGAATCTAGAATGGATGCATTTCTTTCATCCCTAATACTGTGAATGTGAAAAAGCAGTAATCATCTGAATGTCCCTATAAATATTTATCTCGGTGGAAAACACTTTATGGTAACCCGTGATGGATAACGTAACAACAAACTTTTCAGTCTGGAACAAGGAGGGAGTCCTCTGTTGCAAATATTAACATTTTTTCCCTTCTTTTGTATTTGACAGCTCTATTTCATACATTTTCTTACTAGGAAGTACATCAATGCTGCACATAAATAATTAATGTGTCATTTTAATAATTTAATATAGAAAATTCAGTATAAACATTTAGAATTAATGCAGCTATTTTTCAATGCAGCACACTTGTGTATTGCAGAATATTAGAGAAACTTAATATTCTGGTGTTTACTTGAGGAAGGACTTCTGGTATTTTATTATATGTGAAAGGTAAAGAAGAGAGGATAGAAAAATTGAAGATGGTGCAGTTGCTGTAGCAAACTAATCCTAATATGTGTTCATGTTCCATCACAGTAGTTTCAGAAGCACCTCATTAATTATAATTAGCAAATGCAAGACTACTTAAATCAGAAGAGTTTAAAACAAAGGTGTTTGTTGAATGTCATTGTGGGGAGAATGCAGCCATTTGGTTTACAGCTGGAAGTTTGGTTAGACTCAGCCTAAGGAATGAGAATGAAAACATTCCCCAGGTGTCCCCATCGGGATATTTTGCATCTTTGGGGTAGGTTTCTGTATTAAAGCTCCTGTGATGCAGATACTAGGAAGGGTCTGTGTTTAGTTTCTAGTATCCTGGGAGCTCAGCCACTGGCAAGCAGCCAGGAAAGCTGATGTGCTTCCCTTTGACTTATTCCACCATAAATAATTGAATACAGGAGCCCAGAACCTGCTCATCAATAGCCACAGGGACAGGACAAAATTCTGCCCAGGCCAGACTGAGGGCGGCTGGAAATTTTTTCTGCCTTTGCCCTAAAAAATGAGCCTTAAGGACTTTGTCACGTGCCTGGGGATGCCAGGAGGTGACAGTAGGTCACTGTGACTGTCTACAGCGAGTACTGGGGAAGGCAACACAGAGCGGCAGCCTGGGGGTTGTGAGGGCTGGGCTTTCAACAGCACCTCTGGGACATGGGCTGCTAAACAACCTCCTGGGAAAGTCATCAGGGGACTCTGACTCTACCTGGACCAGATTTTCACTGCTTTTTGCCCTCAGGAATCCAAAACTGAAGCAACGCAAATTCATATTACCTAAATATGATATGTGGTGATTCTCATCAGCCCCTGGGCTGGCCATGGAATCCCATGTACTCATGGGTACTCATGGACTCAGGGTAAGTATGTGATTAGGAGTGGTGTGGGTGGCTGGGAGTAGGACAGCCCGAAGATCATCTGAACTTCAGTGTTGATGTCTGTCTTTGCCAGTGTGCACAAAGTAAAAACTTTCCATCTGTCTGTAATACTTTGTATGCAGTTGGAAAACATAAGAAGTAAGTTCATTTGCAATAATAATACCAACACCTCACTTCATCCATTACAAAAATTTGGATTAATGAAACTTGAATGTTAATAGGTGGAGTGATACTCCAAATCTGTAATGACTACAGCAATTGAATGAGACTTAATTGTCCACTTTAATTGCATTGCCTCTCAGGCAGCAAGTCTCCAGATACTAGGAATAAAAAATGGAACCATGAAAATCATAAAGGTACTACTATGAATTTTTTTTCACATCTAGCTTGCTTCAACATTTAATTTCTAACACTTCATACATCTATATAAAATACAGCTTTATTTGTTACTTTTTAAGACTGCAGCACAATTTATTTAGCTCTGCACTTTCAGCACTTCGTAGATATTGTGTTTGTGATGTCCCCAGACAGGACATGATGCTGCAATATACCATTTTGGTGATTATGAGAGCAACATTTTTGCCTTTCCCTTGGCACTGATAATAAACCCTTACATAGTGTATCATGATAGTTGTCACCTTTTAGATTTGTCACAAACTGTAGATGTTGGCTTTATGGTAACTAAAGAGACAAAGCTATTTCATGGGTTGTAAAACTGTTAAAGCTCAACTTCAGGATTTGTATTTCAGCCTAGGTCCGTCTGCTAGGCTTCTCTCTTTCTGTCTCCATTTATTTCAACAAGTAATATGGGGTGTTTTTCTGCTTCTTGGATCTTTTCTTCTTTCTCAATAAATTTTCAGTTGTCTTCACCCGAGTTATTTCCTAGCTACTGTCTGAATCCAGCTTGTTTTTCTATATGGACAGTGATCAGATCTTTTTATTTTAACAAATTGATAAGCAAAATCCTGGGAGATTTCAGCAGCATCCTAAGGTAGGAAGCAAGTTCTTCAGAAGTCTGAGGTTCACAGAACATATGATTTTGTATATTTTATCACCTGAGGAATGTGGTTGAAAGGCTATATATAAACAAAAAAATAAGATACATCAAAGGCAGAGCTCACGTTAGTATTTCTCAGATAAGAACAGCAACCAAAGAAATGGCAGAAAACCCTGACGATTGTGGAGTAATAGGAGTAGTCTGAATATGAGACAAAATAATATCTTGCATGTAAGATGAGACTTGATCATTTGTGTTATTTCATATAAGCAGATTGTTTGAAGGACATCAGACACAACATATATACCAAATGGACCTGGAAAACTAGAAAAGTCAGGTCATAATCAGAATTCTGGGGGAAATTGTGTAGGCACTAACTTTATTTTGCTGTGAGTGCCAGTACTGAATCAATTAAAAGAAGGAAGTCAACATGTCTTGCACAGGTAGTCAGGTATGAAGGACACTGAAGCAGTCAATAATTTAAGAATGTTCGACAAAAAAAAAGAGAACACTTAATAGAACATGGAAAAAGCACAGAAGACTGAATGGAATTTGAGATTTAGGATTAACAAGCAGCTGTGGAGATGAAGCCACTCTTCAGTTAAGAGTGTACAATCTGCATATTAATTGATAAGAATGAGTTTATAAGTGCTGGAATTCGCTAGCATTTCTTATTTAACTTGCTGTAGTTTTTTTCTATCTGTTAAAAAAATGAGAGAAAATAAATAAAAAATAGATAAAAATCAAGCACCATAATATCTGTCCTTGTTTTATGTCTTTTATAATGACAAAGCACTTCAGAATTCTGCCTTCAGCTTTGACAAATATTTTTATTGCAATAAAGCTTACATGAAAATTCAACTGGATGTTATGGGAAATTCATCTTCGGTTTCATCCCACCATATCAAATATCTTTGCAAAGTCAATGAAGGAGAAAATTATTTCTCTACAGAAAGATTTTGAAAATCCTTGTGGATGGAAGCTGTTATGTACTTCTGTGAACTATTAAAACACTTCTTTAAATGATCAGTTTTTAATCTTTTTGTCCTTCAGTTTTCTCTTCAGGCACAGAGACATGTGAATCTGCACTAGAGTTATTTGATAGTCATGACCCCACCATGTGTTCAGAGTAAATCATGGGAATGCTGCTTGGAATGCAAATGTTGTCCAGCTGGCCAGGCATCTCACCCAGCCTGCCTTTATGGTTTATTTCTTTGCTGAGCTTTGATTTCATGTCCATTTCTATCACTATGTTTTCTGCAAACAGACATCCTCCTGATGCTGTTTCTTTCCTGGACAGGAAACCAAGAATCTCACTTTCAAATATTGTTACTGCTGCTGTTATTAACAATACTGCAATTTTAATTTAATGATACCAGTAAATAATTCACACATCATCAAGGCATGGACAACACTGTGCAAGTATTTGTGCACAATAATAATTTATATATCAGAAGAGTTTGTAAAATTTCCAGATGTCTGGATCCTCAGAGATTTGGAGGCATTTTTTAGACAAGGAAGAACCCCCAAACTGTTGCCATAACAATATTTTTTCCCTCCTTCTATACCTGCAAAGAATGACTACCTGGCTGTTTGCACCATATGGAAGGGTTAGGCAAAAGCTCATTGTTTCTTCATACAGTGCATGTGGAGGTTATTTTATCGTTTTCATAAGCTTATATATAATTTTACAGTGGGATTGTGAGCTCCATCCCTCTCCCATGGCGCTGTTATGATGACAATTGCCATTACCTACTAGAAAAGAGAAGAACTGTTTTCCCTGTGCTGTCAGAGCTGGGGGTGAGGTGTGCTTTTCTGTTTCATCCCAGGGACCTCACTGAGCAGCTGGGTATATATAAAATGTTGGTACTGTTGTACTGTCATCATATAGATTTTCAGTCAGGAAGAGATTTCTTCAGCTCACAATAAACCAGAACTGATACCAGGACTAGGAGAAGGTATTACTCGAAAGAAGTAGAGAATAAAGTTTATGCACCTGCACTGCTAATGCAGCTGCTGTGTAGAAATTTTCCTCATGTACTCAGTGTCATGTGGAGCACAGAAGAGGTTTAAATAGGGACACTGTGAGGAGATGAAAAAAATCTAGATTGGTGAAACTTTTTCTTTTGAGTACATTCCTGCTTATAAAAAAACACAAAACACAGAGAGTGAACTTTGAGCCCTCATCTTTGAGCTTGTTTTGTAACATTTAATTCCATGACACCATCTTTATAGAAAAACTGGGTATTTTGGCTGTTTCCTGCTAAGTCTGAATGACAATTATGTTCTCCATTTCCAGTCCTCTCTGATGAAAAACATGCAGGGCAGCTGATGCATTTCATGGAAGTTTCAGTAATGTCCTCCTGTGTGCCTGCATTGTTACGTCACAAACAAAATCGGGAATTCTCTTTCCTTCTGTACAGGCAGCTCTATTACCGAAGCTAAAACAGATGCAGACCTTTGCATTGCTGATCTCCTTTTCTTTAGATTGAGAAAATGTTAAGGCATAAGGGAATATGAGTTTTTTTTTTTGATTCAAGTGAAACAAGCACTTTTTATGAACTAATACAAATGACACTGGCATATTTAGAAAAGAATGCTTTATAGCATTTTTAAAGAAGAATCAAGAAGAGAAGATTCCATGTGATCAGCATAAAGAAACCCTAGCAGCTATTTGGACACAGAATTTTTGGAACTGACATTTAAGACAAATTTTTTGACCCTCATATGCTAGATTGGACAGTATAAAATTTAAAACAACATTGTGCCCCTCAAAAACTCCTGACATTATTAAAGTTCTCAAAGAACAAGATAATTGTTTAAGCAACTTTTGAAAGCAGTGTAAACACTAGCAGCCATGAAGTGAGTAAATGATGTGTCATACCAGGAAGCAGAAATGGCAGACGGTGTATGTAACATGCCAGCTGCAGATACAACTTGATGCCGCTAGGTACAAAAGGGGTCACATTTTCTGAGGAATCCAAATCAAGGATTGATAATAGTCTTAATTCTTTTTTTTTTTTCCAGCTTACAGGTCATGTAATGTTGGTAACTAACCTTTGGTTTGCTTGCTACGTTTCTTTAACCAGCCACATTCACCACACAGTTGAGGTTCTGTGGAAGAGAGCAGTGAGTGGCCCTGCATCTCTGCCTCTGTATTGAGAGGGCATCACCAGAAAGCACTTCCCAATGGTTCTGTTAAGTTTTTGCTCTGTTTCACATTTCCTTCCCCTCACTGCTCATTTTCTGTTTTATGAGCTGTATTGTACATCCGGATAAACTCTGTTCATTTCAGCTCAGCTACACTGATTTACACCGACCTGGTGCAAAACCTCTGTGTTCTGAGACTGTTACCTTGTTTTTCATTGCTTCTGCAGTTCTCTTCTTCATTATTGAACGCTCCTGATCCATTATAGTTTATTCTTTTCTAAGCACAGCATAGAATTATAGAAGAGTTTGATTGGAAGGGATCTTTAAAGGTCATGCAGTCCAACACCCCTGCAAGGAGCTTCCACAAGGTCAGGTTGCTCAGAATCCCATCCAACCCGACCTTGCATATTTCCAGGGATGGGGCATTAATCACCCCTGTGGGAAACACGTTCCAATGCGTCACCACACTCATAGTAAAAAATTTTTTCCTTGTATCTAATCTAACTCAGCCCTCTTTAGGTTTAGAGCCGTTATCCCTCATCCTATAGCAAGAGGCTCTGTTAAAAATTCTGTCCTCACCTTTCTTATAGGCCCCTTCAAGTACTGGAAGGCTGCAACAAGGTCTCCCCTTACATAACATGTCAGTTATGGTAAATATGATGCATGATTACTCTGCTTTGTTTTTTCCAGGCACTGATCTCATTATGAAGACAACAAGCTACTGCTTCATGATGACATTAGTAAATGAGAACATAATGGCAAGAGTAGTTAGTCATGTCACACTGTAAAGAAAGAGCTAGAGGAAAAGCTGTGCTTAGCAGTGACAATGAATGATTAAATATTTACTATATTGTGAGCAAGAACAAAATATTTCTGGTGCTGGGACTTACTGCTTGAAATAAAAAAAAATAGTTTTGGTACAGTAAAAATATTGTCCTGCCAAAACACTTGTATTGCTTTACTCATTAAATAAATGTAACATTTTAAATTATCTTGTAATGGAGCGTAAAAATAAAATAATCCTGCTTCAATCACAAGACTAATTACTATACAAGGAAAAAATTCTCTTTTCAAGGGCTGTATTTATTCTATGATACATTAAAGTGCCATTGGAGCCAGCACTTCCTATGTTCTAATCTGGTCAGAAATGTGTAGATTTGAAAAGGAACATCCTTATCATTAAGAAAAAAAATGCCAAGAATTCAAATAATAGTGAGTTGATGTTACTTGAGTCTAAAAGTCAGAGCAATGCTGGTTTCAAAGTGCATTAAAAATAATAAGATAGGTTTTATTTTGAATGGAAAAATAAGACAAATATAAAGTGCCCAATCCACGAAAAATGGAATATACATGTGCAATTCCTTTTAAAATATTTTTCATAAACTTTCTAGAGAAAACCAGGTAGATTGTTAAAGAGGATCATAGTGTATTTAAACTGGTCACCCACCAAAGCAAACCTTATCCTTTGAGCCCACTTACATCTATACTGAGAACAAAGACACTGCATTGCTATAGAGAACTCTGAAAACATAAAACATGAACTGTTCTTTTTGAACAGCCTTCAGCACTCCCTAATAGAGACAATGCCTCCTGATATATGTGTGTGTATGCAGGCATGCAGTGATAGGACAAGGAGAAATGGGTTTAAACTGACAGAAAGTAGGTTATATTAGATATCAGGAAGAAATTGTTTACTGTGAGGGTGATGAGACACTGGAACAGGTTGCCCAGAGAAGCTGTGGATGCCTCATTCCCTGGAAGTGTTCAAGGCCAGGTCGGATGGGACTTGGAGCAGCCTGGGATAGTGGAAGGTGTTCCTGTCTGTGGCAGGGGGTTGGAACTACATGAACTGAAAGGTTCTTTCCAACACAAACCATTATATGACTCAAGGATATATCTAATCCAAATGACCTTTCCACCTCCAAGGTTCCTAGTTTTGAACCAGGACCTGCAGCATAGAGGGAAAATGTGCTGACCAGAGTGACTGTACTGTGCCCCAGGCAAGGTTAACACATGCTGCAGGCGTGCATAATCTGTGTTCATGAATATTCAGGGTAGTTCCAGCACCTACAACATCCTTCTATTTGGATGGTATGTTCATGGCCTCCCCCATAAGACTGAATGTTTCTCAGCAGGAACTTGAGAAAAAAAAATGAAGTGTGGCTGCTTCAGCCACTATTTATGAGGAGTCTTATGAGGAGCAGCTGAGGGAAGTGGGAGTGTTCAGCCCGGAGTAAAGGCAGCTCAGGAGAGACCTTATTGCTGTCTACAACTACCTGGAACTAGTAGTAGGGGAGGGAAGGTCTTCTCTCACAAGGAAATAGTAATGGGACAAAAGGAAATGGCCACAAGTTGCAGCAGGGGAGGTTTAGATTGGATATTAGGAAAAATGTCTTCTCTGAAAGCATTGTTAAGCATTGGAATAAACTGTCCAGGGAAGTGGTTGAGTCACCATCCCTGGCAGAATTTAAAAGATGTGTAGATGTGGCACTTAGGGACACGGTTTAGTGGCAGGCTTGGCAGTGCTTCATTGTATTCCATAATTTTTGAGGTATTTTCCAGCCCAAATGTTTCTGTGATTCTGTTGCTTGTCAGTGAGTTATATATCCAAGAGCTATAAATATTCACCTTGTTCTCCTCCAGCCTTTGTCCAAGCAGGCTATGCTTGAATTGTATACCCAAAATGAAATTCAGGACTCCAGATAAGCAAAGTACAAAAATCACTTCATGTGACAGTGCTGTTCTGGATTCAAGTACAATGTTGGACTTCTTTTGCAGCCTCAAAGCTATTAGATTGCTCTCCAGTTTGAGAGTCACTACTATATCTCAACCTGATACTGCAGTCCTTGATTAATAATTTCACATCCTGTGTTCCTGCTGTAGCTTATTCTTCTCAAAGTACAAAACTTGGTTATTGAATTGCATCCTTGTTTTCCAAAATATTTCTTCAATTTTTCAGAGTCATTTGGACTGTTTCAAAACATATTTTCAGTCCCTCTAAACTGGATAATGTTTAAAAATCTAATAAACTCACTCTTTATTCCATCATCCAAGTAATTAATTAAAATATGGAATAGTATTCTACCGAAAACAGAACTGTGAGGAATGTCATTTGATATGTTTTCCATTTTGCCAGCACAGTGATTATTATCCATCCAATACTGCCATCTGACCCATCTGACTGACCCTGTGTTGCTACCTCTAGCCAACACCGCCCTAACATGCTTTAGGTGACAAGATGTGACAAGATCTCTGACATCCTCTGCCTCTGCTTCAAGCAGACTGAAAAATTTGTTTATGACTATTACAGGCAGTGTTCTTCAGACAGGTGTTTTCCTGCTGTACTGAGGAAGATACAGGAGCCTCATGAGCTATGGCTGGATATGGAATATAATCTACAAGGCTTCTGTGTGTCTTGGGCTGTGACACAGGCAATGCATTGGTGCTGCTGAAGGGTTAAAGAAACCAGAGGCTTGTCACACAGGGTTTCAAAATCTCTGTAACAAAGTCATCTGACTCACAAAATAGAAGGAGTTGTCAAGCATGTCACAAGTCTTGTGCCCTGAGAAGTGTTCATCAGCCATGAGCAGCTTGGAATTTTTGAACACATTGCAAATTGGAGGAATCTGTTCCTCTACACAGAAACCTAAAAATGGCTACTGCCATGAGATCAGGCAGATGTCTTTGAATGACTTAGTTAAGACATAGTTATTCATCTCATCAGGCCTTTTTCTATTATTTTTATAAAATAAGAAAAAATCAGTACAACATGGATAAGCAAGTAGGTTCAAGGGGGAAAAAAAGCCTCTATATTCACATGAAGATCAATTAAAATGGTATTTCTGTAAAAAGTATTTTCTTGAAATGTAGTTTTTGCACTTATGTGTTTGCAATAATGAGGAAGTGGTAACAATTTTTTTCTTCTTCAGTGACAAATATTTTAAAGAACTTCTCAAAAATAAATTTTAAAAAGAAGAAAATTAATTAATGGACACTTCAGGAGCGTGTTGTAACTCTGTGTAGAGAAACCTTAATGAAACCTTCCTTTTGTCATGCTGCTTATGCCATATTTAGATAAAATGGACTATTTTACAAGTTACTTCTGTTAAGAGTTCCAGGTTAAAAAACCAGCAAAAGAAATTCAGGTCATCCATCATGCAGTGCACATGTATGACCACCCAAATAAAAGCATAAGTGACACAAATAAAAGCATAAGTGACAGTTGCTGAGGGATGTCAAAACAATGATGTGAACTTTTCCTGCAGTAAAAATACCTCCAGACAGACAGGCATATTTCTGATTATAAAGTTGAAGGACAGTAGTAGTGGACACTTAACTTTGTTCAACAGGGCTTTAGAAATGTCATTGCCCAACACTGAACACAATTCCCTTGGTGTAAACAAAGAGACAAAAAATAAGTAGGTTTACCTTTAAAGACTGAAAAAACCATTTTTTTCAACTCCTCCCAGTTAAGCTGGGAATGGAGCCAGACACAGGTTTAGCACACTACAGCCACTGTCCTTCAACAAGTAAACAGGATCGGGAAAAGAGAAAAAATGTGACTAGATTAACAAAGGAGAGATTAGCACAGGATTTTCTCCTGGGTATAATTTTGCACTGATTACTGTAATGACCAGCCCAGGGACTGTGATTGTGACTTGTAATACAAAACATTTGCCATAAATAGTTCAGCTTTGAGGCACCAGGAGACATTTGGTGTACCTGACAACCTGTCTGTTCAACAGACACTCAGGATGATGCTAAGCATCAGCTGCAGACTTTTATTATCCAGTTACTGGCTTTAGAAGATTTGCATCCAGTAACTTTAAGAGAGATGGCTAAGGACTCTCTGGCTCCTCCAACCTGAGTTTTAAGTCTTGGAACATGAAGAGTCTGGAACACTGAAAGGAGGCAAATGCTGCAGCAATGTAAACAGGGAGTTAGAGGCATGACCTCAACTATCAGTTTTAAACAAATAATGTCGTAACTGTCAAAAAACAATTAATGAACTACTTAAAAGTTGATGATGTACAATTTATTTTAAAATTTAATTTGCTACTTCTATTTAAGTTAGAGCTAACACAGGTTTGCAAACTTAGAATTCTGTGACGTATTTACACCAAGATTGATGACAATTTTCACTGAGAATCCACAGTCTACCTAGACTGCTCTAAGCAAGGCAGCTGCTATGTCTCAACATGCCACTGTAAGTTGGATTTTTACCAGGGTCTTTTAGAGATTGGTCCTTGACTTCGTGTATTCCACACTGGACTGCTGATCTGGAAGAAAATCAAAAATTGCTGCTGACAAAGTTCACAGAAGACACAAGTAATGAGAATGATAAGTAGTGGTGAGGATATGTTATAGAAGGAAACCAATCACAATAATTACTTGATGAATCAGGCTGCAAGCAATTAATTTGACCTTCAATAAAATTGACTGTAAAATTACACATTTAGGAAGGAAGAATACAGAACCTGATTACAGCATGGGGAGATCTATCCACATTAGAAATGGCTTTAAAACAGGCATAGTGAGGCTACAGTGATAATCATCTGAACCTTGGCTCCACCACAATTATTTGGCCAAGGGACTAATGAAATCTTGGTTGTGTACATAGGAGTTTATCAAAAAAAAGAAAGTTACAAGCAGTGATCCAATTGCCTTTTTAAATACCTACATGTGGAACAAAAATCTGATAAAACCAGATGCACCTCTGTTCCACAGAGACACGTGCAAGAAGATACAAATGCTTGAAATTAAACCTAGAGGAGCCTAGTCAATAAGTAGAGCACACACTATTAACAGCAAAGCCATTAATCATTAGTACAGTTTAACAAGAGCTGTAGTAGATAACTTTTCCATCACTGGAGGAATTTAAAAAATCACTGGCTACTCCTCTAGTTTCTGCTGTAAGCAGAAGTTAATCAGGAAAATTAAGTTATTTGTTTTATGGGGGCCTACAGATTATAGTGGTCTTGTCTGTCTTTGCCATGTGCAAATCTATAACAGAGCTTTATAACTTTATAATTGTCATTATGCTCTAAACCTTCATTCTAACACCAGACCTCTGTGCTCTGCTGTACAAAAAGGCAATTATTTTTTATGTTCTGTTGATGTACTGCAAACATGACTTTGTCTAAAGTATCTCTGTTCTAAATGGGAAAATATATCTATGGGGTAACAAGAGTAGGCTGTAGGCAGCCTTGGCCTCATGGCTTGCATCTGTGTCCCTGGGAGGAGGGAAGGGCAGCATTGAATGCAGGTGTGGTGATTCCTACAACAAGAAGCAC
>VWZT01015007.1:289253-373767 GCA_013397055.1 Pachycephala philippinensis
GTGTAAGGCAATATCTGGAAATATGTTGTCCCAGTGTATGGCAACATATATCTTCCTATTGAAATACTAGAGAGTTCAATTATGGCCTTTGCTCCTAGATTTTACTCATAGATGTACTGGTATGACACAAAATATTCTTAATGAGGCTCTTAATTTTACACACAGATGTACAAATATAAGTCAAAATACATCCTAATGAGGCTTTGGAAATATGCACATTGATGTAGTCAGGGCTGTGAACAGGACCAGAGGCCTTTTAAGTTTTTTACATACAGGAAGAGCAACTGGTGAAAAATTCAGTGTTTTTGCTTTCCTTTGCATACATCTGGGATCTTTCTTGTTAATAACATCAATGATGTATTAAACTAGTGTGTCTATTCAGAATATGAACCTGTTGACAGGTAGCTAGTTATCTGGGGTAGTAATCTATAGTGAGTGATAGTAGAGCTGTGTTTCATCTGAGGCAGTAGTAAGTTTGGGGATAAACTAATTAGAAGAATTGCAATGTTAGCAGCAGCACCCATTCATAAGCACATTTTTGGCAACTTAAAAAAAAATCATCTCTGTTCTCTCAGAAAGTTTTCTCGTAAGGTAGATTAGTTTTCCTAACTTGTACTGCTAATTATTGTTGACCTGGCTAAGAGATATTTTACTTTATCTGTGGGATTAAGATGCCTCTTCTGAGCAAGAAAATTTATGAATGTCATGCCATAAAAAGAAGAGAACCTTTCAGAAAAGGAATGAGCGCCCCAGTCCTTAGGAGCTTGCTTTTGTTGTCCATAATGCCAACAATCTACTTTCAAGGGACAAACAACTTGCATCACTGAATAACTGTCTTGTACTAGTTCCAGTCCAAGCCTCAAAGAAAGCAAAAGAGGTAGTAAAATTTGATTGCATTGTTCCTGTATGCATTATCAATACAGACTGCTTTCATCCAGAATATCTGTCACGCAAATATTACCCAGGATATACCACCTATTTCATCAAGTTCCCTTTGTCACCCTTTGAAACCTATGGATTATTATAGAAAGTAGAGGATATTTTAGAGTGTACCAGCTAGATGATTTTTAGTAAATTGTAAAATTGTTAGACCTTTTAATTACGAAAGAAAAAGACAGCTACCATACTAACAGATAAATACTTGTGCAGTGTGCCAGAAGCTTCCTGAATATATGTAAATATATGATAATTAGTCAATGTTCATAGTAAAACATTTTCAAGAGCTAGCAAGGCATTTCTTCATCTGATTAAGCAGTGAATATGCAATAGCAAAAGGTTAACTCAATGTGAGTCCATCATGTGATGTTCTAATATCATCATGCTGATTTAAGTGGGCAGGCATCATTTAAAGTAGAAACTCATTTTCTCAGTCATCATTTTCTGTAATGTCTCACAACATGAGAGATGCTTTCAGGAAGTAGAAAGAAATGTAAGATGTGACTTCAAGGCAGCTTTCATTTCAGACATAGTGAAATACTGAGAAAAGTCTGATCAGACACTTTCAATCTCTGTGCTGGCTGTCTGAGTGACCTTGGGATAGTGCAGGATGAAGAGTATCTAACAAAGGGCTATTTGACTTCGTAATTTGTGATTAAATACTACTTTTGTTGCTGAAGAAGCTTCTGCAACTAAATGACATGGCTACATTCACCCAATGCCTTAAAACCAGGCTAAAACCCCTGAAAAATCTTGAATTCCAGATATTTACTAAGACTGCATTTTTCTCATCTCTCAGTATCATTTGATTCTAATGATTGATGTTTTAGGACAGTATAAAGAATGGTATCTCAGTATTGTCCTTTATCTGCAACTTGCATAGAAAGTTCCTCACTTCTCCCTGCCTGAAAGGGATAATTTCTGTAAGGTAGCTGTTACAGAGTGTAAAACTGTAGTTTAAACCAAGGGGCAGATGAGTAAGAGTCACACTTACATTAAGCTACCTTTCTTCACAAGGGTGGTACTGATCCCAGCAACCAAGAGTTTTATTTTTCTCCTTATTTTTAATTAGTGTTACTAATTAATTAATTCCACTTCCTGATCTACTTTCTGTTTCCTTCTGCATCCCATTTCCCTGTTGCCACTATTCACGCTCCTTCTGTTCCTATTTGCCAGGACAAATATTGAAAATGGGCTGAGACTGTGTCCGAGAGCATCAGTAAATCCTTTCAGCCTTCTCTATCAGAAGACACATTTCCCAGAGCTGTCTCCCAGGAACTGCCAGGCCTGCTTTTGCTGGTGTATGTGTCCAGCCCCTTCAGAATCTGTTCTTGCCATTTAAATTCTATCCAGATAGTTCCTATAGTGAGTTACAGTTGCCTGGTATTGGAAAGCCATTGGTCATATCAGCAGTGCTCAAAGGGATGGGCTTAAACATATAACTTTTGCCTTTTGGAATCAGGGTGTTAATAAAAATAAAGCATACACCTCAGGCTCAAGCAGGGTATCAGGGAGCTGCAGTGAAGTGTTCTGTTGTTGGCTATGCCATTAAGCTGAGCTCTGTGCATGTGTGCAATGCAGCAGTGCAGTTTTAATAAGAAACTCCCTGAAAGTTATTACCGAGAAGCAAAGTATTGCTATGCAGTTTTATTGCCAGATCATAGAATTCATCTTTTTTCCCTTGGCCTGAGCTAAGCACACAAGAGAACAAGCCAGGGAAAAAAAAACAAAAACCCACACTTCTGGTTCCTGCAGCATCATTGAAACAGATTTCTTATCTTGACGGTTTGCTGCTTTTATCTATTTCTACACGTGTCTGATTTAGGGGTTCCGTATTCATGGATCTGTCCCACCTGTACAGGATGTATTTCCCCCAGCACTCCCCCAGAATGGCACACACTGGCCAGTTGCCAGCTCTGTTAGCTTCTGTGGTCCTCACAGTGTGTGGTTTGCATTGGCAATTCTGTGGCATGAAAAAAAATTAAGAGCAGAATAGCAGCACTCAGGTAACTTCTGGGAAGGTTATGGCTGTTGTCCAAATAATTTAGAGTTAACCATTTATGTTTTGTTTCTTGAGATGCTGTCACAGTATGGAAATCAGCATCTTTTTCTGCAGTGGCAACTGATGGGTGATGAGGGGGAGGCTGGCAGGAGATGCAGCTGATGAAGAGCCCAGAATGAAGAAACAAAAATATGGCAAAATTGATAGGAAGAAAGGATGCAGATTCTGCTGTTTTGATTGATGAAGTAAAAGCTGTTAGAGATGCTCTCATTAAAGATTGCTGAACGATCTCCAACAAATCACATACTCAGCAACCCAGTGGGTTTAGTGTGA
This sequence comes from Pachycephala philippinensis, assembly GCA_013397055.1. NCBI lineage: Eukaryota > Metazoa > Chordata > Aves > Passeriformes > Pachycephala > Pachycephala philippinensis. The sequence continues at coordinate 292,525 of VWZT01015007.1, forward strand.
GTGTGACTGGAACAGCTCCTCTTACGTAGGCCTGCAGAAAGGGAATTGCAGGCTAAATGGACAATAAATAGCCAAGACCTCTCTCAGTGTAACTGATGACTGACATAATTCTCTGCCTCAATTCTTCACCTTGGGAAAAGGGTTGGGGGACTCTCAGTGTCTATGTCTTCAGTTCAGTATGAAATTCTCTCCTGGGGACTGTGCACAGCTACTCTGAATTCCTGTCCTCCTGACTCATTGCGTGTTCTGGAGCAAGAAAAGCAATCTCAGTGTTTCAGCCTCCCCCACATCATTATCATCACCAGGGTTTATTGGAATGTATGCAACATTCACAGGGGTACCGTGACAAGTCATTAATTAATATTTGACCAGAACTCTGGCAATATCCAGTGTGGTCTAAATATTCAACTTTTCTTTGACCTTCTGACAGAAAGAAGAGGGACAAACAAGATAAGGAATTCTCTGTGGCTGGAATCTCCTTCATGACCTAAGTCTCCCTTTTCATAAGCACTGCAGCTGTGGCCAGATAATCAACTACTATAATTAAGATCGTGGTAGTTTATAGCAGGAAGTATCTGCTCCAAATCCTTTTCTTTTGAGGCTAAGATAAAAAAAGGATCCCTTCTGCAACATTTAGTGGGCTCCATGTTCCCTTCAACCCTTACAACACCTCTGTTTTCCAACATGTCCCATGCAGCACCCTCAGTGTTTGCCAGTGAGCTCTGTTTACCAATTCACACTTGAACCTACAGATGTCTTGATGAAGGGGCTGCCGTGGAGGTCTACAAAGTTACCAAATAATCCAGATTTTCCACCAGAGGGTGCTGATCTGGGTTTTTCTCCTCTGTAGAACCATCCCCATGAAATTTACATGAATGTAGTACTTTTGGGCCATAGGCACCAAGTCACATTTGTTGGAAATTGGTCAATTGGTTCAAAAATTGTCAGGAACTGACAGAGACATTGTCAAGATACAGAAAGAGACGTGCTTTCAGGAACATAAATCCTTGCTTTATTTCATGTTATCTCATGAAAAAGACATGAGAATTCCATTCTAGAAGCCAATTTCTATCAAGATTATTGCTAAAGTTTCATTTATGTTTTTTTTAATGACATAAAAAGCTGACTAAACCCCTTTCCCACCTTGTACAGAGATATTTGAATTAGTTTTCTTATTCGTCCAGTGGTTCTCTGATTGATCCCAGAAGATTCCCACAAAACAGGAAAGTACACATAATACTCTCAATAGAGGAAGGAATTTTTAGCAGAAATTTCTAGTCTTTCTTTATGCCTCATATAAGAGCAAAGAATCTACTTTTTTTTTTTTTCCTCTTTATAAGTTACCATAATATTTGCATCCATAAATTAGAAAATTGCTGTGATACAGGTAATAATCCTTAGGGAATTCATACAGTGCTGGGGAAGATGGCCCCTCACAAAAACAGTCCTTGGAATGATAAATACTTCTGTTAACGAGATATAAGGAAAAGGTAAATTATTTTTTATGTATCTGCACAATTAGGGTGGCTGAGCTGCTTGGATTGGATCCATATGGGAGTTAGCACAAGGCCCAGATGACAATGGACAGGGGAAAATGTCCAAAAGCATGGACTAGAGCAGTTTCTTTCAAAACAAAATGCTCAGCTCAGAGAGCAATGATCGATAAACTAAAGGGTTTGATCCTATGATGTATTTCAGAGTGTTAACATGCTGAGGATTCTGGAGGAAATATAGTTGACCTCCATGGCTGTTATGAAAAATGGCATTACTGTGAGTTCTCTGCTTGTAAATAAATTGCTTTGTCTTGCTAATCAGACTGGTCAGAAAAGCCCCTTCCATTACAGAAATACGGGCTTTTTCAGCTGCCTCTCTGCTGGAGGAAAGGACACTCACAACTCCTATTGAGTTAATAAATGTACTAGCAGCAACTGAAAAAAAGAGGTTTCAAAGTAAGCTCTGCTTCAGCAACTAATAACAGCTCTTCTTCGATTTGTATGGTATGGGCCAGTGTTTACATATGAGGATTCTGCTTTCACTGCTGCAAGCTGTGTATGCACACCTCAGTGATCTTGTTAAAATGCATCAATTAACAGGGCTTTCATTGCACCTCCTGTTGTTTTCAGACACTGATGCCACTGATGGTTGATTCCTGCCCTATGAAGTTATCCAGTGTTAGTCCAACAGGACTTGCCCACTGAAGCAATTACTCATATCATGCCAGTCTCTCTAGTGCCCAACATGTAACCTCAGTTTATACTGCAAAACCATGTGGCAGCTTTAGAAGCACCCACAAGGTGCTGAGACCTTTGAAATGAACCCAAAAGAGGTTAAGGCTTCTGTGTCTCTGCCCACTGGAGACCTGGCCATGCAGTGTGACACAGCTAATGTGTGACACTTGACCAAGGAGACTTTTAGGTGAAAATGCCTTTAGCAGTAGACAAACCACAGCTTTTCTTATCTGGAGTACAACCTCACTGCCTTCAGAATCTAATCATGGGTTTAAGAACAGGTTGTTGGATCAGCAGGGTGTAAAGACTCACGTGAAGCTTGAGGCCAGAGTTATCACAAACTGTGTCAGTGAAGCTATATGTGGTCTCAGAGCAGGAGGTTCAGAGTCAAGAGCTTGTGAGAGACTTGCCTGAGGCCAAGGCGGACGAGCTCCTCACCGTGTTCCTCAGCACCCTGTTGCCACTCAGCACCAGGGACAGTCATGAAGCAGAAGGAAGCCAGGAACCTTTTGCTGTGTGAGGCTGGAGCCTGTGTTGGAGATATGCCCAGTGCCCTGATGCTCCTCCTCCTCCTCCTCTGCTCTGTCAAGCCAAAATTCACTCAGGCACAGTTTCATCTTGTAGCCATGATGTTCTTCTGGCCCTGAAATTTACTGCTTGACTGAAACTTGTACTGTAGCCAAAAGAAATTTTAGTACAGGGAAAAGAATATGGGCCCAAGGCTACACAGACATATACATCCAAGATTTATAATTGAATTGGACATTCTGGCAATGTGATAATGATCTGATTACAATTTTTATCACTGTTTCTCAGTGTATCCAAATGTAAAAGTTATCTCCTCCCTTCACATTCCCCTGCAAAGCCTGCCAAGGCATGTAAGCCCCTGAGTGCCATTTCTGAGGGCTTTTTGTAGGAAGCTTCTTTGTTATCTCTGCCTGATGCCTGGGCCAAGAGATCTCCTGGCTATTAGCCTAAAACAGACCCAGTGCATGGCAGATTTCTCTAAGCTCGCCAGGTACCCATGTAATGTCTGGTGCAGTCTTGTAACCTATCAAGACTTGCTTGAGGCATCTGCTGCAGATGGGGTTTTTGTCTGTGAAAAATGAAAGGACAATATTTTAACCAAATGGTGTAGGTTGTCAGTGATGTTCTAGGTGACAAGAGCAAGAGTAAAAGGGAATTAAATAGGGGAAATACGTAAAATTAGCTGGCATTAGTCCAAGAGAACTATGAATGTAAGTGTATTCTGCATTGTCTGTATCAATATTTGATAGCTTGGATTGGTTGCTGTGTCTTTTCACCTGACACCAAATCTCCATTTTTGATAGAAGATGTAATTTGGATTCCTCAGAGGAATTGTTCTATTTTTTTTCTTTTCAAGTTTGCCTGTTTGAAGTATCTGTAAGTAGGAGAGTTTAATTGCACTTTATTTTAAAATTCTTATTGAATAAAATAAGTGTATTTCCTTTTCCTAACTTCCAACAGATGCAAAAAAAAGCATTAAACTGAACTGGAAAAAAGTACCCCTGAAAAGATCTTGTACCCATTACTTTTAATCATAAGCTCAGCATTTTATAAATTTAAAATTATATTTTACTTGCTTATCTAATAAAGCAAACTCAAATGTAGGGGTAAAAGTCCAGTTATTTGAAATAAATTGGAATTCTTTTCCTTTTTTATCAGCACATTGCCAGAGGGAACTCAAAATACCTGACAATCCATTTCCTGTTACAGCAAATATTTTATGACAGTGACATTTTCATCTTTCTTTATAGAGGTGATCAGATTTTCATGGGTGTCATATTTTAATGGGAGGTTGTAGCTCTCCATGGGACAGGGATGGGGAGGTTTCAGCTTGGCCTTCCTCCTTTCTGCTTCTGGCTCACTCCAAAGAGGGACTGGGATATCACCTCTGGATTCAGAAGTGGTGAGTAGTGGAGAGAAGGCTTTAATCTGTAAAGCAAACCTTGCTCAGAACTACTCCTTGGCTTTGCCTTAGCTAAACCCTGCCAGTGGCTACACATAAATGAATGATTAATTCCAGATCCAAGCTGGCTTTACAGACTCCTCTGGTTACTGACTTGGGCCTATGCTACCTTAAATCTCTGCAAATTGCTCCACTGCATGAAACACATTCGGCCTTAGTGATTGTGATTGATAAATTTCATTTGACATGTCTCAGGTCATTTGCCTCTGGAACTAGGATTAGACAGATTTGTTTTGCAGGTGTTAGTCAAAGTGCAAATGTCCACGAAATCAGGCGTTTCAAAGGGAGACTGCAGCAAAGCTTGCCATGTTTGTACCCTGCATTCACACACCTTCAAATTCTTTATTTTACAAATTTTTCATCCCTGGGATCATCTCTTGAAAATCAGTGTTTGGGAAAGTCTGAGAAAAACAATGTTTGTGTTCCAAAAATTAATTTCTGGAAATGAGGTAGTGCTTTGGAAAACAGCAGTGGCACTGTGCCTCAGCTGTGCAGAGGCTGGAACATCCAGTACACCATTCTGTGTCTTCTTGATTGTCAGAAATGAGGCTCCAGATTTAGACACCAAATTTAGGTGTTACAGAGTTGTGTAACACCTGTGTGTGTGATAAGTTTAGGCAATTATAGGCAACAGAAATTTAATAAACAGTGAATTCAGAGAGATTGTTGGATTCCCAATATAGATGCCTATTCTCAGAAAATAAAAATTAGTAGCAATACTCAGCTGCCAAATCATCAGTGCCTAGTGCCACTTAGATGCTGTGGGCTAACCTGTGCATCCTGCTGTTGCTGCTGCAGCAGGACACTGGTTTCCCTCTGGTACGGGGTCATCTAGCCCAGCCCTCTGTAGATATATGACATACTCCATGTCATCTCAAATGGCATCCACCATCCTTACTCAGGCAACTGAGTTCTTACTCATGGACTCCACTGACCAGATGTTCATTAGCTGTGCTGAGGCTGATAAATCTGACTGGTCTGTAAACACCTGCACTGTAGACACTTAAAAAAATTATGTGGAGTCAGTTACCACGCTTGGTTTATATCTGCTTCCCATGAGTGTGTCAGCTACAGTCAAAACAGCAGAGCAATCTTATTGGGTCGGCCAGGTGCCCAGCAGTAGTGAGTGATGCTGGCTGGGAGTTTGCGCTGGTGCACCATGACTGAATCCTTCATCTTAATCTTCACTAAGCTGAGCAGAGGTCACAGAACATGTATGATATTTCACCAGATTTCTCTAATGCTGTGTACGAGAGCAGTGAGTGGGGTCATTTATTTTTAAGACTTGTTTTCCTGTGGGTTTTTCCTGGCACAGTTCAGGGCTGTGTCACCTCTCAGCAGGACAGATTAGTCTTGTGTGGAGCACTGCCCTGAGACAGACACGATGCTCCCAGCTCTGAATGATTACTCGAGCGTGCCTTAATGCACAGACAGCCCTACATGTCTATGCATCCAAAGACTATATTAGCTACTACATCACACTGAGAACATATGCCTCTTTGATAATCAAAATGTTTTTCTGATGCACTGTCTTTTAAAATTCAATCCTTTCTCCTGCAGGTGTGAATGAAATATGAATTTTCAGGTGAATATGTCTTATGCTTATATTGCTCTACAGAACTGACCTTATTTGCCAGGTTCACATAATAGTGACATTAAGGACTAAAATTCTAACATCACTTCTAGAAGCAGAGGGTTTTTCATGGGAGATCTGACATCCTTACAGGCATGACTCTGCTCAGCTTACAAAGGCTGACAGCAGCTCTGAGTTGGGAAGATTGAATCTTGCTTCCTTATTCTTTAATTAACTTATCCTCTGCTGCACTGTCTAGTTAATATTAATGTGCTGTCCTTGAGCTCCACTACTTACCCATGTCACTATCGTAGAATCATAGAATATCAGATTAGAAGGGGCCTCAGGGATCCTCTGGTTCAAGATATTAACCAGTGTTGGACTCAATATTGATCCCTGGGGACTCCAAATATGACAGATTGCCAACTTGAAGGAAGCTATTTACCACCACACTCTGGGTGCAGCCTGTCAGCCAATTCCCCATCCACTGCACAGACCACTGGTCCAGACCTTAGCATAGGAGGAGACCATGGGAAACCACACCAAAACCTTGGAGAAATCTGTATATACAATGTCCACTGCTGGTCTCACATCAACTGAGCAGATTGCTTTGTCCCAGAAGGTTATCAGGTTTTTTAAGCATGACTTGTCCTTGGTGAATCCATACTGGCTTTTCCCAATCACGTTCTTCATTTGACTTCTGATGGCTCCCAGGAGCCTTTATTCCACAACTTCCCCAGGGACCGAACAAGACTGACAGGCCTGTTATTTCCTGGATCCTCCTTTAAGCCCTTCTTGTAGATGGAGTCAACATCAGCTTTCTTCCAGTCTTTTGGGACATCACCCAATCTCCACAACTTCTCCGAGATAATGGAAAGTGGCCTTGCCATGATGTCAGACAGCTCTCTCACCACCCTCAGCAGGTGTTGCCAGGGCACACTGACTTGTAGGGCTCAGGCTCCTATAAGAGTTCACGCCCCAATCCTTCCTTCACTGACAGTGGCTCTGTGTCCACATCAACCTGGGTTTCTGTTCCCAGGGCCTGGGGCCCAACAGTGCTGGATAGACAGAGGTGAAGAAAGTATTGAGAACCTCAGTCTTCTCAGCACTGGGCTCAGCATTCCCTGGAGCTGTTTCAGCCCCCTGGAAGGGCTCTCTGCTCCGTTTCAGGAGTCCCTGGCTCTGGAACCCTTCTGTAACTCCATCCACCACTCAGCCTCAGGAAGTACCATGTCCACCATCTGCCCCACTGACTGATCTGTGTCATCTTCCATTGCCAAACAATTAAAACACCCCTTTCTCTTGCTTTTTATTAACTTACTGACTATATTTCATGAGATGGAATTCTGTTTTACAAAATCTAAGTATTTGAATTTATGAAGGTGGTGGAAGTGAGCAAGTAATTGGAATGCAAATATTCTGTGTGGTTGTTCACATAGAAAACCCAAATATTTGCTTAGCTCTAAAATGAATTAACAGCAATTGGGTAGTTTGCCTTCTGCTACTTATACAAAATGTTTCTGACAGATGAATGAAAATTGAAGAGAAATCATATGCTTTATTTTAAATTAATAGTTAATGGAAAACCAGCCAACTTAATAAAAATTCTAATCTGAGTCAAATCTTTTCTCAACTTCTTTCTAAATAAAACTAAAAAAGGTATCCTCAAAATTTTAATTTACGTATTTTCACAAAAAAATTATAAATATTTCTTAAAATGTGTCAGAAGATTCAGAAAGAATGAAAAATCAATTTCAATCATCATAGAATGGAAAGAACTTTTACATTCAAAATTTTTCTATATCCAAGGTGACTGTTTTTTCAACATATGCCTAAATAGTTGGTTTTAGTTCTACCTTGTCTTTGTAGTGCTTAGTAACCATCAATAAATTAAAAATCCAAATATTTCTCATAATTTAATACATTTAACAATCTACCTGGAAAGACTGAAAAATCATTAAAACTTTATGGACAATGAAATGAATCTGGAATGCACAGATGCATAAAAATGCAAAAAGAATAAACCAAATGTTCTAAAACTTCTCTGCATATAATATGTTAGTAAAAATATTGTTACCCTTAATCATATACGCCAATGACACTGAATAAATATATTATCTGACCATGAGAGTAATGCTGAATCTACTAGAGTTTTTTCGAATAAGATTTTTGCTTAATGGCTATTGACAATTTTATGCCTCGTAAATAAATAAATCAATGTAATTTTTTTTTAGTTGTGTGAAACTAGATATTAAAGCAAAATATGAATTATGTGCAAATCAAAGTATATTGCCTGCCCTAGACAATGAAGCACAGGCACAGCTTAAGACAAAAAGTAGGAGGATTCAGCAAGTTTGTTGTCTGGCTTAGAGATGCAGCTCCATGTGTATCACCTGAAGAAATCACTGCCACTCTGCACCGTGCAGGCACTGAACTTTGGCTGTCTGAGAGGACTTGTACACAGCAGAGCTCCCAATATCTGCTCTTTTTGTATTGTCAGGCCGTGCCCTGTCTTTGGACACCTGCTGCTTGCAGCAGCACCTGACCTGAGCACTAATTCCTGGGGAAATGCCTGGAATAACTGGATAACTTGTTCCTACTGGATTGTGTTGGACATGCTTATGGCAACGATTTGCAGGAGCTAAATGAAGTTCAGCTGCTGAACTTCACCTAGTCCAGCTCTGCTTTTAATTTCATCATATAACAAATTCAGTTGGTTTATGACAGAGATTCAATGGAAAGGTGATGTCAGAACTCTACATTTCATTTACTGGTAGGCAGAAGCTGAGGTGGAAGCTGAGACCTGTCCCCACGGGGTTCACCCACAGCAGGCCACTGAATGAAAGCTTACACACCACTTATTTGCAACCCAGTCCACTGGGAAATAGAACCCTCCCTTTTTCAGTAGTGCATTTTTAGTTCTGCCGTCTCAGAGTTCTGAGCTGTTTTATGCTTTGTGCGTCTTCACAAAGCCGGTGGAGTTACTCTAGATCATCACTTTACATGAAATTGAGGAGGAGAAAAGAAATATAAAATGGGAAACATGAATCATGAAATATGCAATGTGAAATGAGAAGTAGGTCTCCTCTCATTGATGTTTTCTATTCATAGAATCCAGCTCCTGGTTTATGATATATTTCAATAACAACCAGAAGATTTGATTCCTACCTGTGATACTCACTAATCAACAGTAATCCTGTCATGAAAAGTGCTTATTATGATAACTTTTGCCTGCAAGCTGGTGGGACACTTCATCCAGTTTGGCTTTACTTTTCCGCTTGCTTATAATTAATGATCAGTGCAGTGTAGTCCAATAAAGATCTCAATACGTACCTTGGATCTCATTATATTACCACTGGACAAGTTCTACCTTACAAAGCAAATAGAGTAAGTGCTGGCTTTACAGATAATTGAACCTATCATCAGGACTGATTCATGGAAGTTGCTGCAGAAAGCAGTTAAATAGTGTAGTAATATGAAGAGTGTATTTTGGATGAACTCTTAATTCTAGTTGGAAATGTCCTAATTCTGAATGAATTTCTAGGTTTACCTGTGCCTTTCCACTTCCAATCTCAAGCTCCTCTTTCCAAACAACAGGCTTGCCCCTAGATGTCTTTTGGGGTGGAAATTTATTGTCTATCTCACATTTAAATAGCCAAATCCCAGGAATTTTCTCCACTATTTAAGATTTCACCACAGGCACCAGCTGACTCCACTCCTTATCATTTTTGTAGTGGTCAGGATAAAGGGCAGTCTCTCAGATCAAGGCAAATCTCAGGTATTTATATCACAAAAGAGGGACAAAAATGAAGACAGAAGAAAATCTCTGCACAGCTGAATTTCATTCTTCCCTTGGAAATCTTGGAAATCTCATCTTAGACCCACTTGTTCCCCTGGGACCCGGACCGAGCATACAAGAAATTCTTCAAGCACTCAGTTTAATTCTCAGACGTTGGCCATGCACTGCCTGGTGTAATCTGGGTTGCACATCCTTTCTCAGGCTAGACAAATTGTACTGAGGCTGTTGCACAGCTGCTGAGTCCGTGAAGGCTGAAACTGAAATGTGTAATTACATGACACAGTTTGATACAAGCTTAACATTCCCTACCTGACATTGTTTTAAAAGGGGACTTAGCTGTGCCAAGGTGATTAATATATTAATCAGGGACTTGAGAACTTACCAGAGCTGTCTAATTAAAACAGCAAAAGCCATCCAGACAGACAAAAGGCAGATAAATGCAGAACTGAGAGCAAAACCATTCAGTCTTAAGCAGACCAGATGTTGCCATCAATCCAATCAAGCAGACTGATTGAATTGCTCAAATTTAATAGGTGAAATACTGTAGTGTATTTGCCCAAAGCATGTATGCCCTGAATAATACTATTGTTCTTTACCAGTTTACTGTGGAAGTCACTAAAAGGCTATTTTAAATTTAATTCAGTTTAAACAGGAACATTGTTTTAAAGGTTGCCATTGTGGAAATTTTCTCTTTACAATTTTCTAAAAAGAAACAAGACAGTAAACTCATTGCAAATTCAGATACCTGTAAAATATTTTTATACAGGATATCTTGTATTCTTTCAAAATATTTCTTCCCATTTTAACAATATGTAAGCTTTATTCCTGTCCTGCCTGGAGACTTTTGGAAGACTCTTGCAAGTCATAACAAATGACACTTCAAACAAATCACCATTATTAAAAGATGTGTTTGCTGGGAAGGAAGCCAGTACAGCGAAGACAAAGGAGAAAAAATATTTTTTTAATTTTTCAGTGAATTCTGTATCTCCAAGTGTTTCATAACTACCACTAAGAATAGTTGTTGTCTCTATGACTCTATTCACATACATTTTTCAGTGTTGCCTTGAACCTAATGAAATCCGTTCATCTTCTCTCTTGTGATTTGTTTTGAAAACTACGGAAGATGTTTGCAATGGCTGTGCAATTGTACGGTTCGAATCTCTTGAAAATTGGCATAAAAAAATAATGTCTGATTGTTCAAACACCATTGCCAAATCACAGAGCCTGGATCTTAAAAACAGTGTTTGCTGCTCTGGACCACGCTTCCCTTTGGGCATGAAGTATTACCTCAGAACACCATAAATTTACTGAATGTAAACTGAAGATGTAATCACTGATAGTCATGATCTACAACACAAGATAAGGGTGTATTTTTCCTGGTGATCTCTCAAGCCAGCTGGTAAATGTTCACCTGTATTTATTTGTATCCCCAAGTCTGCGTTTGCTGGAACTGGGTAGAAAACGTACAGATCAGTTATCTACCAACCCCTAATATGTACCATCCTTTGAATATATTGTCACAGATACCATTTGCCACAAAACACTGTTCTTTGCAACTCAAATACCCATCCAAAAATTGTGTTGAAGTTATCCATATGCCAAGCTTTGTATTTCACACTTGATTCCTTCTCTACTATCAGTGGAGGTATCTACAAGTATTTGTGCTGTTTCCTGTAGCAGATAAGTGATACTGGTAATGTTTGCTTTAGAAACTTAAATGCTGCACCAGAGCCATATTTATTTCTTTATTTTAGATACGATCTGATACACTTTGGGAATGTAATTTCTTTTAGGTCTATTTGAAGAGACATTTTATGAGCAGTTTTACAGGGAAAAAATGAAAGAGAAACTTGCAGTGAGGGGTGGCTATGCTGAAGTTCTGTTTCTTGGAAGGCTCTGGAAACCAAGCTAACTTGTTTATGAAAAGTATCTAGCATGCATGTCTCACATTTTCTCCATAGGGGCCTATTTAGGATAAAGGGCAAATAAAAACCTGCATGTGCAGCTCTACAAGGATTTCAAGTGCAGGTTATGGAAAGATGTGGGAATTTTGGTACAGAAGGTCTGCACTGACACACTTTGTTCTGAATCATAGCACACTAATTTGTAACTACTGAGTTAGGTGCCTTGTCCTCCAAGTATTTCAAGAAAATTCTGAAGAGGAGATACAGATACAAATCAAGAAAATTCTGAAGAGGAGATACAGATACAAATCAATGGTCCATCACTGTGTGTGACACTGATATATTTCAAAACAAGACAAAGAACACCCCACATCACATTTTGAAATAACATATAGAGCTGGAAGACATCTTCTTAGCCCACTGATTTTGGAACGTGTTAGTCTGTGAATTTCTCCGTAATGTTTGTAAATTGATGGAAGAAGCCAGGAACTGTTTGTCATATTTTTGCCTGGGATCTCCTGGACTGAAATACACACACACACACATGTTGCACAGCTGCCTTCTGCGTGACAGTGAGCCAGATGTGCTCTAGATATGTTGAACTCACAGTGCAAAAGCAGATCAATAAATTCTGTGCAAATAGCCCAAATCTTGTTCTCTTATTTAAAGAACATTTCCAGGGGAAAGAGGCTGTTGTGCCTCTTAGTCCCACCCAGGAATCAGGACTTCACCCAACCATCACTTCACTCTAGATCTTCTCTGGCAAGATAATTGTTCTGCAGCTGTTCTGAGGCAGACTGGCAGCTGGATCTCTAACTGTGATCAAGCAGAGCATGGAATAAAGATTTTCCAAGCTTTCTTTTCTTAGGCGTGCTGGAAACACGGCTGGTGTTGGAGGATTATCCCTACATGATGAAAGAAGCAGGAATACCTGCCCACAGCTGAGCAGTTTATATGTTTGGATTCCTCTATAAAAATGTTTAATCTGAACTCCTGATTAGACTGTATTTTAATACTGGAATGCTCACCTTTCTCTGAAATGAATACACCTTTTTTTTTTTTNTTCAGTGGCTAAATCACTTGAAATCCTTTGACAGACTTTGTCAAAGCAGAGGATTCCACAAAATGATTTGAAGAGAGTTTATTGAGAAGCTAAGTGGAAACTATGCGCTAGAATTGTATTGTTCACAAAAGATAACATCAAGTTTTCATTTTACAAAAAGCAACCAGGAAATGATTAATTATATTGTGACACCTTTGCTGCAGTAGTGATACTTAATCTGGTAAGTAGCTACTTCAAAAGACGTGGAAGTAAGTTTAGAGATCTCACTGTAAAAATAAGTGACAGGCTTTGAACTCAATTTGTGTAATTTTTGGAGAACGTGGATCAATAAGTGACAATCTTATTATAAATCATTGTTTAATCAGTACTTTGGCTCTTTGAAGATGTAGCTCAATCCAAAGATCAACACATGAAAGAAAAAAATTAGAGTTTAAGCAATGAGGGGAAGATATTGGCCATTAAAAATCTATACGGATAAAATTAATGATTTATAATGAACCATACAAATCTCTGATTGGAATATTAACTAAAGTGATATGGCTTTAAATTGCGTATTATTACAGAACCTACTTTAACAAAAAATATGCCAGTGATTTGTAAGATGTCATAAGCATGTCTAGAATTACTAGGGAGGTCTTACACAGGAGTCAGTATAGATTTGGAACATTTTTATTCTTTCCTGATTTGGGATATTTTGGGGGTTAAAGGTAAGGAATGTCATCTATATCTGGGACTGAGACCTCCAAATACCTCTCATGAACTTTGTTGACACCTGAAAGATCATACACAGCTATTGACACAGCTTAGATTTAAGAATCATATTTGGGTATACTCAGTTGTCTTTTGAGGAATAATTTTTTTTTATTATTGAATCTACAGAAAATTTGGCTTCCAGCTTTATCTGCTCTTGATTTCACCTGAGATAGCTGCCTGAACTGGCATCAACTTCCCTCCCTAAGTGGCATAACTCTACATAAGAAGATATCTGTAGCTATGACTGAAATGTCATATTTTCTCTTACCTATTCTGCCTGCTTTTAGAAGGACAGATTTTCTTTATATTTCAGATTCATTGTCTAGGTTATAACATGTGGTTATAACAAAACCTCTGTTGGCAGCCTGCCTTGTAATAACCAGTGACTGCAGAACGAGACACTGGAGATGTTCAAGAAGGGTCAAAAGGATTTGAGACAACTGGTGATTTTGTACATAATTTTCAGTCTTGATTGTTCAAATTTAAGTTCTTCAATGCCTGTATAGTAACTACAGTATAAATAACTTTGCTTTCAAAGGAATGGACAGAACCACCTTGGAATCTCCTTTGAGGTGGGTCCTACCCTGTTCTTACGTGTGAGATCTAGGTGTGTATATCTCTGACAACTCTGATGAAAGCTTTTTTTGGCCCACTGGCTTTGACCACAGAGATGCCTTCCTTCAGTCAGAAAAATTCTATCAGATCCAATGAGCCTCACATCAAACCGACAAAACTCATCTGTTTGTCTCCCTCCTCCCACAACAACACCAACAATAAGTAGCACTTCCTCTCTCCCCCCAGAGCTCAATAGGGATTGTGAGTGTAGGACTCTGCTTCCCACTGAACCTTGAGAAGGGAAGAAACTGTGTGACCAATTCCCCTGCCTGTGTTCCCTGGCCCTTCCCAACCTGAAGCATCTGAAATGAAGGTGACTAGTGCAGCACAGCCATGGTATATCTAGTGATTACATTTCTGCTAGGATGGCTCTATTTCTCCTTAGAACCCAAAGGAATTGCTGTGACATAAATTGCCATGTACAACGTTAAGGAACTTCCCCACACTGATCAATATAAGTGCAATTTATGTGCAAGAACCATGAAATGAAGCTAAGTTACTCTGGCACCTAATAAGGGAGTGAGATGACATTTTTCTCTGATTGAAAGCCCACAACTCTTTAATTATAGAGCATTGGGCCAAACCCATCTTAATTTCATGCATTTTTAGGTTGACCATAATGGAGATTCTTGTTCTTATTTGGATTAAATTTTTAGCTTGCTTTTACATTCTGAGCCCCTTGCAAAGACTTTAACAACCAATCTGCCAGCACAAACATCACTGCTGGTTACCTGTTCAAAAGCATAGAGAAAACAGCCACACTTCTCTCTGATCAGCGGGGTGAGCTGATGTTACTAACCAAAAGGGAGAGTAAATGATTTAAATTGTTTTTTATATCATGTCAATGTCTAAATCTCAGATGCTAACTGTAGGTAATTTGCTAATATGCATCAGTGTCATCATATATGTTGCTGCTTCTCTTCTAAAAAATTTTCAAATGCAGAAACTAGTGTGGGCCTTCAGAGGCAGGTCCTAAATTATTCAGGTAATTTACTCTTCTGCCAATTAACTTGGTATTTCCAGAATTCCTTGCACAAATGGGTATGTAAACCCCTCCCCAGATCAGTTTTCTTCCACTACCCATGACAACACCATTCAGTGAATTTCCTTTCTTCTTGTGTCTGCAGAATGTGGATCCCTGACGAGCTGTCAGCATCACCCCAGACATTTCACAGTGCTGACAGCCCCCTTCTGATGTACAACACGGGACACTGAATGAATCAAAACAATTGGGGAGTGTGACAATGACATCAAGGGGATACAGTTTGGAGGGCCTAACTGAGGTGACACTCTTTAGTCATAAGGGTAGCAACATGTTTGTTGACAAGAATCTTTTATCTTTGCCAGAAGAACATATTCTTTACTGCAGGTCAGATTATACTTGAAGTATGAAATGGTGCAAATTAAGGATGGACCACTCATTTAATAATTAATCTCCTAATTTGAGAGCAAAAGTTTGCTATACTTATAACAGCATTTTCCTTTTCTTTTTTATTCTTTTTTATTCTTTTTTATTCTTTTTCATTTTTTTATTGAAGTGTGCTGTCATAGCTCTTATTCCTGGAAAGTACCTGGCTTCTCAACAGCAATATTGACTCAATTTTTATTCTCTTAGAAAGGTGCTAACATTTCATCCAGAAACAGTTTAGAAAGGAAGTAAATCTTCTGCTGGATTTTTAGATTGGTTTACTTACACAATTAAAAATAAATGAAAACATTTAGAGTCCAATTTGAAGTCTGTTCTCTATAAAATGCACAGGGATCCATGCTGGCAACTTCTATTAATATTAATGGAAGTTATTAAGTATGTCTTCCCCAGGCATTGACAGGAGAATTTCCTGCTCATTTGTAAAGTAGGTGGAAAGCGAATGATCCTCTCCTCTGTTATGCTCCTGGAAGTGTGCATTAGGTGTAGTTGTGAATATTATGAAGGAAAATCAAAAATCTTTTTTCAGAGGTTTCAGTGGAAAGGTAGTAGAAGTCAAAAAATCAATGGACATGGCACTGTACTAGATCAAAAAATGACCTTGGCTGATATTTGTGTTGCAGCAGGTGTCATCTTTGATAAATGCGTCTTGTAAATCTGTGGGAATGTTACACCATCCCATCTGAGATAAAAAAGTTTAAGTGCTTCTGATGAACTTCCTAAATGCCAGCCAGCAGATGCACTTGGGGGTATTAACTTTTGCACACTTGCAAATGGCAAAACAAAAATACAAATTAAATACAGGAACCAAACTGGTAGAACTCCTGACGAGAGGAGCACCAGCCTCCATTGCTTGCTGAAGGAAGACATATGTCTGACATATCATTAATCAGAAATAACTTAAATAAATTGCACATAAAATGTGAGAGGAATTTTGAAAGTAATTTTGTGTATTGTCTGCAGATTTGGAGGAATGATTTGTGTACAGCTGTTCAGAAAGTCCATTTTCTTACAGGTTTTCAAGCACCTGCTTTGATTTTTATTTGACTTATACACCCAGAGGTTTATTAATTTTACCAAACCAGAAGTGCATACATGCTGTGCTGTGTTGATCCTGTGACCTGAATTCTCAGATGATTCAGGCTGTATTATGTCTCTGTCCTGGAAAGAACAATATTGCTGTGGGAAAGAATAGCAGGTAATGGGGGCATTTGCTTCTTCATAGATCGGTTCACATTTTCAGAGTCTGATAAATCAGAATGATGCTTAAAATCTTTCTTTTTTACTTATACATTTGGCTATGGCCAAAATATCACCGCTAGAAAATGTGTACAAATTTATATTAACTATGTAAAATGGTGGAGCCATATTTTAAATCCTCTGCTGTTCTGTGGGGATTTACACTTGCCCTATGTTCACACTATGGCTGAACTCTTTAAGACTGATTGCCTGCAATGAATTAGAAGAGATAAAAATGTAGTATCATACTTACCCATAAAGTCCTACAAGCTGACAAATTCAGAGCTGCTATTAGTTGTTCTCATCCGGAAAGAACCAGCTTGCAGAGAAAGAAAAGGACAATTTGGTAAGTTTTTAATGAATACAGCAGAAAACTTCTCTCTTAAGGAGGAACCAGAATAATTTGAATGTAAATAACTTCCGTGGAAATAAATTAGGATTTCAGAGACTCTGAGGTACTTTGGAACAAACATGGTCAGTGTAATTGTTTAGGCATGCTGACAATACAAACTGTTCTGCAGCTTTAAGGTATAGAGACAAAACAAGAAGTCAAATTATTTTAAAATCCCTTTGTTACTAATTTTCCCAGCAGGAGAGAGCACATGTGTGATACTGATTCTCCTGATAGAGCTATCACAGAAGGAATTTGCCATGATATTTCTTTAATGGCCTCTCCTCATCTTGTTGGAAATATTCCATTTCTTTAATATTTTATACTTTTACAA
Organism: Pachycephala philippinensis; assembly: GCA_013397055.1. Taxonomy (NCBI): domain Eukaryota; kingdom Metazoa; phylum Chordata; class Aves; order Passeriformes; genus Pachycephala; species Pachycephala philippinensis. The sequence continues at coordinate 309,840 of VWZT01015007.1, forward strand.
TGAGTATTTATATTACTTAATAAATATGGAAAACAGAGTCTATTTTTCTGAAGATTCTACTCTTTTTGTTCATACCTTAGAGACTTTCCTGTTTTCTTGCAAATTGGAACAGCATTGAAAATGCCCATTCATATTGCAACCCTTGCATACAGATTTTCTCTGAGCAAAAACTCTTAAAAAAAATTTTGGTTTGGAAAGCTTTCAGGATTTTCCATTTCAGAATCATAAAGAGCCTTCACTTCCCACCTAGGCAGCAATGAAGCAATAAAAGATTTAGAAGAATAAAATATTTGAATACACTGAGAGCTTAAAGCTCTGTAATCACAAGATGCTTCTCCTTTTCTATAGCTTTACTGAAACTTGCATTTATTTGAATCTCATTTCAAGCTTATAAATGGAGACGTTCAACACCCATACACACATGATGGTGCCTCAACACGAGGGTGTCATGGCTAAGGATTTCTGTTAGGAAAGCTTGAGGATGAGCTAGGATCATAGAGCTGGTAGAGAGATGAATACAAATTATTTAAGAAAGATGAAACTTCTAGTGAGGCCATAATGCTTGGGTTTTGGTCATATATAAAAGATTTGTTTTTATTAAAGAGCATAAGCCATACACTGAGCCTGAAGTATATTGTATGGGTAAGTCAAGCCCAAATCAATATAGCAGAGTAAACCTACTCAGAATTTCCTGCACACTGAAAGGAATGATGGCTGTGCAAACAGAGGAGAAGGCACTCGTGATTCTTACTTGTAATACATGAGGTAAATGCACATTTTTAGTTAAGCATAGACACAAAATGTAAAATTGAAAGATCTTGTGCTCAGGCACAGGATAGTTAATGTAGTTATTTATCTAATTTTCTGCTTATATGTTCATCTTGTCACATTTTGCTTTGAATTTCAAGCTCCAACAATCCCTTTATTTCAATACCTGGAATTCACTTGAATTTTATCAGTTTCACATGAGTTTTATGTCAACATAAATCTGCCCTCTATTTGTTGCAAGGACTGATAACACTGGGCTATTTTCCAAGTAGGCAGTGAGACCCCCTGGTTACCTGGTACCTGACACCTCCTTTGTGCCCTCTTCACTTCAGCAAGGTTTTCTCTATGGTCTTGTAGAAACAAAGTATGGCTCAGCACAAAAAATCAGAGCAAATCAGGGGTTATAGCTCATCTTCACCAGATTGCAACAGCAATGGAAACTAAAGTGCTGCAGTGAAACAGCACTGCTGCATCTGAATGCAGCACTGCAAAGCAAATAAATGTCATGGGAGGTAGGGGTGCTGATGAATACTGTAATACCTATTTGTCTGGCCTTTTCTCTGACACTGGACAGCAGCAGCCCTAAAACGCATATGAACAGGGCAAATACCCCCAGCCTTTAATTAAATTTGTACCTCAGGGATCTCCAGGTGCCTTTGTATTTCATAGTTCTCAGTGGATTTCTTTACTTTTTTCTAATGGTTTTCTAAGCATGTGAAAATATTTGGTAGCCAACAACATCCTAGTTGAAAAAAAATTAACAGGTTCATTACACAAAGAAAAAGGGAGCAGCAGTAGGATTACTGCACTTTTGAATAACACTGGCTGCTAAAGCTGGGCTAGGGGAACATGAGTATCTCTTTTGGGGATTTGCAGCTGTGTCTGCTTTCTAGGTCTTAAGCAGCAAACCCAATGTGAATTCTTTCTCTACTACAAAAAAAAAAGAAAAGAAAAAGAAAATGCAGAGCCCAGTTTACACCCAGGACTCTGTGTCCCTGCTGTGGACATATGCATCTACAGTTCGACCAAACAATTTAATATAATCTTCTGTCTGATCTGAATGCCCTTCCTTCATGTAACTGGAAAGTTTCATTACCATTGGACTACAAAAATAATGTTTCTTCTTGGCAGAGTTGCAGTCTGTACAAAACACATCAACATCCAGCTAAAGCAGGCTCTGCAGTTCAGATATGTCCGATGAAGGATGCAAGCTGGGGACTAGAATGTGTTCCTTGATTTTCCTGTCTTGGGCAAGAGTTGGAAAGCAAATGACACAGAGAAACCACAAAGCATTAATAAAAGCTTCCATTAACTGAGGTGGGGCACCCTGGGTTATCCCACAGACACTGTGGCTGAAGAAGAAAGCAACGCAGTTGACAGCAGTAATTTCAGCAATTAGTCTGTTGCTGAAACAATTAATAGAGACAGATAGGGGCAAGATTTGCAATGTAAAAATAAGCAAGTTAAAGCTTTAGGAAAAATTATTGAGACGACTGAATAAAGGGTGTGTTTATTTTGCCCTTCAAGGAATAAATATTTTAATTGTATATACACAGCTGCATATAAAATATGTTTACATATTTATATATAACACCTATATTTGAACATATTGAAACTAAATACATATCCTTAAATGTGTGGGTGAGTAACAAAAAACAGCTTTAATAAGAGCAAGTGAATGATTGGTTAAATTTTAACGTGAATAGAAAGTAATTAGACAAAATCAAAAGGCTGTTGCAGGACCCCCAGCTCCAAGAAGATGCTGGAGAAGCCCTCACATATCTGGAGTGGGAGAAATGTCAGATGGTGTGGTGATAGACACATGTTGAAAAATGGGGAATCAGAGGTCAGGGTGCCTCCCCAGCCTGCCCTTTTCTGCCCCACAGCATGTCCTGCTTCTGCTGAAACCCCCTCCTGTGCTGGGGAGGACCAGGAGCATCAATTTTTGAACCTTCCCTGCAGCTATTGGGTTCTTAGGAGAATGGTGGTTTTGAAAATGTCTCATTGTACCATTTGGAAGCTGGTGGTGATTAATCTTTCTACTTTATCCCACTGCTGTGAGTCAGTAGCATTTATTCAGTCTCTGCTTCATACCTGTTTGTTCAGAGAAATTTCAGGTAGGTGTGTGCTGGGATATCGATGACCTGCTGCTGGAGGCCTCAGCAACACGAGTAATTTTTACAGTGCTTCTCCTGCTGGTATTTTGCATCCATATGTCCACACTTTCTCTCCACTCATGTCAGTATGAAAATGTTTACAACAGCTTTCCACAGCCCTAGAAGATTCCCAGGCTTCTATTTCCTAGTACTTACTATTTGCTGACAAAAAATGACAGCTACTTATAATGGTTTGTATGCTTTCTTAAGTCACCAGACATGTGATGTTGCCCCTCAAAATACAGCAGTGTACTACAAAAAACCTTCAATTCTTCTCCTTGAAAGAATTGAAAATTGATATTGAAATTAATTTCCTTCTACGCAATCATTTTGTCTATAAGTTCCATCTTATCCTGTCTTCATAAATACCTGTTTTATTGGATTCTCATAAGCTTTATTCCATGCTTCTGTGCTTTCTCATTGGCCATTAGTCACCTTACATTATCCCTTCTTATCCAAGAAAAACTGTTTGAGAAGAAGAGGAAGAAACTCTGAGTTATAATACTGTTTCTCCAGCTTTCCTGCTGTTTATTATCAAGGGCTACACCACTGGCTAATCAGAAATTTATTGGCAATAATAGAGATGTCATTTGATATCAGATGTAGATTTTGATTCAGGTTCAAATGCCACATTTATAGTTGGGAGCAGTAATTGACTCTCTCCTGAGGTTAGCAGTGGAGTATTCAATGCCAGATAGGCAATATGGAATTCAGTTCCACAAATCTATTTTTAGGAAAGCCAAGGAAAACTGAGGTGAGCAAATAGGGCAGACAAGTTTTAAGACTTTATATTAGTAAGAGGAAACATTTTCTGCATGAGTCCATCACAGAGCTGGTCTCATACAATGTTAAACATTGAAATTCGACTTTAAACACCTGCACAAGGCCTGTACCTTCGGTCCCACATTGTTAGTAACAGCTGGAGGAATAATATTTCGCAATATGAAAAAAGAAACTGTTCCAGTATTTTATCATCAGACTCATTAAATAATTTGGAAAGCTGCTTCAGAGCCACTAGAATGATGGTAAAAATCTGCTGATAAAAGCGTGTTCAAACAGTTTCACTCACTAAAGGGTGACTGATCTATGCAGGACTTTGTTCTGGTTAGGATTGGTGTTCTCCATAGCAGCCCTGGCATCCAGCTCCAGGTACTAGAGCTAGCACAAAGCTAAAATAAATAAGTACTTAAAATGTGGTTCATATAATGCTGCATGTCCCCAGTACATCTCTTGCACCCTGTCAGATTGGAGAAAAAATTGAGAGCAACAACATCTGCCAGATCAACAAGGAAATTCCACTTTGCAGGACTGTGGCTCCTCAGTATAATTTTATGAATCAGGTACACAGATCAAGGAAAATGCTGCCTGAGGCAACAATATGACAAGACTAATGTAAAGTTTTTCCTTATTGACATCCACAATGCTTCTGCTGTTGGCATTTTCTCCTGGATTTCCAGTTTGGTGGGTCTGCGTTGCCCATGAAGGGCAGCCCTGAGCAGAGCCCTGGAGCTGCCCCAGCAGCACAGCAGAGTCCTGTTAGTGGCCCTTCCTCATACATGTATGCTATGATGCATATATATAAGTATGTATGTATAAGATGTATCTATGGATAAATAATAACACACATTTGTACACCTTTTAGATATATTTATACAGACAAATGTGAATAAATATATGCCTAAAGCAATGTGTCTTCTTTAAATGACTTTCCTTCAAAAGTCAAGGATGTTTCTCAATTAAGGAACCAAATTTAGAGTTTCCTGCCTGTCATGGTCCTTGAGGCTGATAGTAAGAAGTCATTTAGGTGCTCTATGGATGCCATGATGATTTTCTGCCTTTTTTTATACCACTCTTATATACCCTTTTATATCGTTTTTGTGTTTCCTCAGTGCTTTTAGCACACATACTTGTAATTCCATAAGTCTGATAACTTAGCTTAGACCCAATATTCCATTAAGCCAGGAGAACAAATATCCTGGAAGCCTTGCTGTTGGAGGTCAGAAAGCCCCAGGTTATCCTGAGAAACCAAGATCCTTTCTAGCACACATCTGTAAACTAAGATAGGCCCATCCCGGGGGGAATTCCTCCGGGTGGGGGGTTCATTCAAGGATCTCATTGGGGAATCTTTGATAGATATGCTAATTTGCAAGGCCTATAAATCGTATACGTGATCTATCATGGGTGTGCATTTCAGTGCATTCCACCCTGGTGAAGTGGTGCACCTTAAGGATCCTTAAATAAATACCAAGATAAAAACCCCTTTTTCCCTTAACCGTGTTTGGCTCTTAGTTTTAAGACCAGGGAAAGGCAATGCTATAACTTAGTCCTTACTTTATAAATTGAGTACAAAGCTTTCCCTTGAACACGAAGGTTTTCAGCTTCAGAACACTGGTATCTCCTACAAGGGGGTTATAAAACACCCTCTAGAACAAAAGTTCATAATCGATTGGGATTTCTAGGTGCTGCAATAAAGAATAGCAGTACATAGTACTTTGGGATTAAATTGTATAAAAGAACAATTATAGCACAATCTCTGTGCTGTAACAGATCACATCTATCTATGCTCTGAAAGCAGAGAAAACTAAGAATCGTTGTCTAAGGTGAGCAAAGTCATCTGGGTTTGCTTTGTTCAAAAAGAAAAATAAACCCCACACTGATGAGGACACACTGATAATTAGTTAGCAGAACTCAATTTCTTTAGAGAACAGAAAGGTGGTAACACTTTTCTTGCATTGATGCCCAGAAGCGTTGGTGAGGTGTGTGGCAATGTGCTTCGGAATACCTAATGATAAAGATGAGCTGCAAGACAGAATTGCCATAGTGAGAAAACAACAAAAACTGGGAGACAGGACAGGGGATTAAGTCCTACCCTTACCAAGACAACTCATAAGCTAATGGAAGCTCACATTCAAGTATAAACACAATTTGTGGTGTCTCTTCATACAGCCACCCACCAGCTGAACTTTGGGGCAGTTTTGTTGGCATACACAAGGCCAACACAGTTTGCAGTAAAATACGCAGCACCATTTGCAGTAATCACACATGGGCTATAACTCAGCAAACCGCTGGTCCATCCTTCCCAGAGGCACGGTCACCCATAAAGCAGTCCAATCCCAGACTTGCTTGGGCAAGAGCTACAGCAGCTCACCGTCCTTCCCAGAGGCACGGTTGCCCAAGGCAGTCCAATCCTGGATTTACATGCGTAGGCTACTCACGGCTCTCCTGGGCACACCCCGCCCAGGGATTACGCGCCAGCCGGCTTTTCCACTTCCCCCAAGTGGATTGCAGTCCGTGAGGCTCATACTGCCAGAGGCTTCCAAGCCTTTGAGGCTCTAAGCCATTATCACCACAATTTAAAAACATATACAAACACGGGCCACCAGACATTGGAGTCCAAAAGTCTAGCATAGAGAAGGGTGGCAGGCATCAGCACAGTCGCAGCAGGCAGGGACAGCAGGCATCCACAGGCATGAGCTCAGCATCTGCATCCAGGCCTTGTGATCCTGCAGCACAGCCTTTTATACCCATCTCTTAGGCCACTCACGTGCTTCTTGTTACAGGAATCAGCACACCTGCATCCCATGCTGGTTTTCTTGCTCCCCAGGGATACAGCTGTAACATATCAAGGCCAAGGCTGCCTGCAGCCCACTCTTGTATCCCTATACAGTTTCCCCCCCCTCATATCCCTTGACCAGCAGCATAACCAAGAGGTACTAAGGTAAGAGTACACAACTTCCTCAAGGTAGATGTGGCTTAAAAATGCAATGATGTGAAGTGTTCACCATCCCTGACATAAACTGGAATACAGAATTTCTGTGGCTTGGGAGACTGGGTTCTGTTTACCTTTTAAATCTTCTCTAATTGTGGCTAGCATTAGATAATGAAGTTATCCAGACTGAGGAACTCAGTGCTTTTTTTTCCCTTAAGAATAGGAAGAACAAGAGCTGCTGGGGATCAGCTGTGAATGTACTATTGATTTCTCTCCTACTGTTACCATGAATGACAAATGCCTTGTAAGGCATTCTAATTTAGCTGGAAATAAGAGCTTTTCCAGCAAAGTGCAACAGCACCACCACAATGCTTCCAGCGGGAGGGGAGGGTACATTTTGCCAGGGATTGCTTTTGGTTAACCATACTGGTGAAGTGATACAGACCTTGGACTTTTCAGCCTTGCCTGGACTAAATCCCTGGATTTGCAGTCAGTAATATTAATCATGCTTTATGTACATCACCATCAGCGTGGAGCCAAGCCACTGATGAGTAGCATTTGTCTGCCATGGCCTGTGGCAATGGCCCATGCCAGGCTTTTTCACTTGGCAGCTTCAGGTGGCATCAAATGGGCTGTGTTTGCTTAGGAGTTCCCAGGAGGCAGCAAAGCAGGCTGGACATAGTCAAGCCAAGTTTTATCTGTGCCTGTTATCCAGTTTTATTATTTGAAATCTTGAAATATTTCAAATCTGAAGTGCTCTTTTGGCAGATTTGGGGAAGGATGAGGTTGTGTTTCCCCAAATAGTCAAAGATTTCATGGGAAATCAAGAACTTATTTTGTGACCTGCACTACTTTTTCAACCTCTGGGCAAACAAAGATATGAGTGTCCAATATTTTGGACACCAGTGATTTTATAATTTCAAAGGAGTATGTTGGAAGAGGAAATAAAAAGACTCTTACTATTCCAGTACATTTCAGAAACAGAAACTAATATGCTTTTAGCTTTAAAGACAGAGCTTGACATCAAATTTGTATTATGGCTGAACTACCTTGGTTGAATTTTAGCATAAACTTTCCTGAGATGTCCTCTTAATATAGAATTTGGTGCTTTTGCCTGTGTAATTGTACTAGACTGCTTAAAAAAACATTCATCTTGCCTTATTTACAGTACCAGATCAAAGAAGGGAAATAACCAACCAGATGTTGCTGCATATGTGTCTGTTTGTGAATCTGCTTACTTTAGAGTCCTTTAAAGAAAGACTAAGTAAAATAGTGTAATTGTAGAAATAGGAAACTGGAAATAATGCAACACTGTATTTTTATTCTTAAGATATTTAAATAAATAACTGAGCAAATCTACTTTGAAAATATGAAGTCTGTGCCTAAATAACAATTTCTTACTCTCAAGTGCTTGTGAAAAAAAGCACATCAAAATTTATTGTCTGTACTGTTGCTACTTGTATACTCAGCTGTAATATTAGGTCAGTGTTTAATAGGATGCATAGCTATGAAAGCATTTCCAATTCCCATTTGAATGTGTTAAGGAAATCTAAAGGTTACAGTACAGTGCTCTGGACCTCACTGTGCTTTAAACAGCAACAGTAAATTTTACAGAGGAAATGATTCAGTAATCCCATTTTTGTTGTTATTTCATAAATTACAGATTGAAATACATTACAGTTAAAATGTAGCAGTTTCAATAAATGTAAAGTATATGAAAGTCTGTGTAATTATACACACATGAATAGGAAGATACTTTACCTGCTTTGGTCCTACAATTCTAAGAGAATTCAGGGTCTCAGGGAATATTTCCGTGAGGATGAAATAATTATGATCAGAAGTAGCTGCTTTTGAATGGAGCCCTGTCTATTTACAGAAGTTCCAGACAAAAACCTCTTTATGACAACACAACAGGAACAAAACCAAGAAGCCTCTCCCTTCCATGTGGTTCTTCATTCTCTCTGTGCCAAAAGTGCCAATACAGCAGTGTCATAGCTTTTCAGATTTGTTGTGTTTAGGTTTTGTATTTTTCCCACTGGCTTTGTGCCTCTGCCTCTAACAGAAACACACATCCACGATCTAATCAGTTCCTTCTCTCCACTAACCACGTGGACATTTAATTACCCCCCACCATCAGATTGAACTAAAAGTGTTTCAGCAGAACAATAGTTTTATATTGCTGTGTAAATCGTGCCTTTTTGTTTTCTTCACAGTTCTGGTGGCTTTCAATGAATCAGCCCCTAACATTTTGCTCTTTCTGGCAGCCCCATCTTCCAAGTTAAAATTCTTTATGGCTTTCACCAGCCTGAAAGTGTATCTCAACACCTTCTTTTCATAGGAAGCAGGTTTTGTTCTACGTGACCAGCTGGGAACATCCTGGTTATGTTGACATCTGTGCCCTTCAAAGTACACCTAAAACCCTCAGGAAATGTCTTTTACTCTCCCAAGATGTGGAGAATTGAACAATTTTTTTCCTAGTGTGAGTCATTACTTGAAATAAAGAGGAATGACTCCAAATTGGTATCAGCTGAATGCAAGAAAATGTCTGCAATTAGGAATCTTATGCTGCTTACTTAACTCTTATTTCAGGGATTCTGGAGGTCCACCACTGTTTGTTTTCTTGGTTTTTTTTCCCTATGTATTTTAAATTTCAAGAAAATAAATAGAAACTGTTCTTTCTAAGCAAAACTGGGTTATGGATTTAAATTTAATTTCTGATGCAGCTCTGCAAGGGATGAATTTGGGAAATAACAGAGTTTCAGGTTAATTATCAGTGTTTATCTTGCTGTAACAGAATCACCTGGAGCCACTAACTGTGCATTAAAAGTACTTGTTTGAAATGCATGGGGTCTGTCATTAAAAATTTAGAGTGTGAAATAGTTGTAGAAGGTATCTCATGTCCTGTAGGTAAAATGGGATCTAACTGCTACAGGATGAGCTTTGTACTACTTACATTTGCACTGTAGCAAGCAGAAATTCTTTAGTTCTGCTCTCAAAAACCTGGAAGTATAACAAAATTTTTCCTATGAGAATGATTTGGCAGCCTGGAAAACTGGAAAAATATATTCAAGGAACTTCCTCAGAAAATTTGTTTTCCCCATTGCATCAAAGAATAGCTTTACTTAGAAAGAGTCTGCAGTGCAGAAGAATGTGGGAGGAAGCGGAGTATAAAAAAGAATTCTCCACCAGACAGGAATGGATTAACAGAATTGATCAGAAGCTTTACAACGGTTGGTTTTTTGGTTGGTTTTTGTTTTTTTTCCCATAGATTTCTTTTGGTTTTTTTGGTGATGTTTATTTGTCAAAACTGAAACGTTTACAAATTTGTGGAAAGTTTAGGTGACAGTGCATTTTGCTTTCAAAATTCTACTGAATTAATTATTTCAGCAATACTTTGAAGATGAAAAAGAACCACACTTTAAGATTTGAAAAATAGGTTTATTTTCTAACTTGTGTAAAAAGAAATCCAAATTATCAAAACTTAAATATTTAGAAAACAGTCCAGTGTTTAACCGTTCTGCAGTCAATTCTCCTTGAGGGTCTGGCTAATACAAATGCATGCAATTTTTAATTTCCATACCTTTTTGCAGTAATTATTTTCTAATATCTTGAAGTTTTTCTTTAATGGGAAAGCTATTTCACACTCACATCTGCTAATTAACTCAGTTATTCTTACTCTTTGGAAAGGAGTGATTGTCTCATAGATCTCAGCTACGTTATCTATGCCAGAAACAGTCAACTAATCCTGTGAACCTAAAACCCCCAAAAAAGCATTAGATGATATTAACATTCATTTATCATTAATTTTTTAATAAAAATAATAAGTGTGCCTTACTTTTATGCAGTCTCATTCTCTGTTGTATTGCATGTGTATGAACTGCTGATGTCAGATAAAATGCTGAGCTTTGGCAATGCTAAATCTCCTGTTTCCAAGAGGGATGTTGGGGTTTCTGAAATTAATTTCTATTTTCCAAGCCACAAACATACTGCAAAACCTGAAACACTTCTAGGTACAAATAATATTTAAACCTCTTCTCTTTTCTTATCCTATGACTGCAAACCTGTGCTCCAGTGTTAATCTATATTCCAGTAGATGTTGGAATTTCCATGTCTGTAATCCTGCTGCAAAAAGTAAGCTCTGCTAATCAGTGCAGAAATGTTCCCCCATTCGAAACATAATGTATGTTAAAAATTACAATGCCAGAATCCTGCTAAGTGCACATGTTCTACCACTTCTTAACTGTTGTGAGTCACTTTTGAGTGGTTCACTGCAGAAATATATGTGCAATTTTCAGTAGATGGAAATACCACTGCCATGTTACATAAATTAAAAATATTTCAGAATTCAGATCTGAATAGGACATGCTGGCTTACTACACATTTACTGATAGAATTTATGTTTTCTTGTAAAGCATATTGGAGTAATCAAGGAAGAGCTCTAAAATATTAGGTATTCTCCATGCAAAACTATGAAGAGGAAGTACTAGAGTAGCACAATAAAAAAAAGTCTTAAATCACAGGGCAGCAATGTAAAGGTTGCATATATTAATATTGTATCCTTCTATATATGTTTTCCAGATATTTTCCAGTTATATCATGGAAGAAATAAAACATAGTATTTCTATATTTACGTTATGGTAATGGAAATTCTTCGTCAAGGTTTTATGCTGATTAAATTTAGCTATTTTTCTAAAGTATTTTTTCATGGGAAGTTTTACTCTTTTTGCCAGTAAAGTTTATTTTTTGAAGAAAACATATTAAGCAAAGCTTCCAGTGAAATTTTTTTTCCAATTATTTATTGGAGCCATTTTCTTTAATTTTCTGATTATTACTTGTTACAAATTTAAAAATGGAAGTAAAGTAACTGTGTAATTATAAGTACTCATTTGGTTGAGCCAAAGTATATTCCTGTAAAATCGTTGTTACATAATATAACATCTTTTCATATATTTCCATACATTAAAACTTTATTTTCCTGATTACTAGAAATACTTTTTCTTAAAGCAAAGGGGAAAAAATGTTTGACAATAAAAAGCCTAGGAGACAAAATGTGCACTGTCCACACGTGATTAAAGGCTCATGCCTGCTTAGTCTCTTCAGCACCAACAGAATAACTGATGTATATTAACTTAACTCCTCCTACATTAAATTATTCATGGGCTTAAGTACTTTCAGGACTGGGCCATGGTTCTGGTAAATTACACGAGTCCTTAAATACTTGGGGTTTGTTTCTCTTTAAATTTGATATGTAATGTCCATAAATACAGCTCTCATGTTTCTTTAACCTATTATGGCACAGTTTTACCAGAATGTCTCTTTACATTCGTCGTCTTGTAATTCATATTAAATTGCACTGAATAATGCAAACATATAGACTTCTGTTGCAAACTGACTAAAAGTCTATCAAAATCTGCACTGTCTGATGCAATCAAAATTTCCTTGCTAAATCTGGTTCCCTCCCAAAGCTATTTATACATTTGCTAATGCCTCATTTTGTGTTACACCAGATAAGTCACTTTGCATTACAGTTGTGGAGTGTAACACGTCACAAATGGTGTAAGCAGGTGTGACATAGTGGAAAGCAGTGACTGGAACATGATATTCTAAAAAGTTATGCCAAAACACTCTGCAATAAAATTCCCACCATTATTTTTCTTCTTCTAATACATTAATATATTTAATATATGGTCCTCAGCAGCATCCTTTGAAAATTAATGAAGACCTTTTGATTGCTGATACACAGATTGTCAGAAACAAGCAGCATTTCAAGCCTGGTATGCAGGGTGAAAGCTGTTAAAATGTGTGAGTTCATGTATGATGTATTACCCATGTTATTTTTACTGCTGTAGGCCTGGTAGGAAATGTCTTGGATTTGACACTGGTTTACCTTATTTCACATCACAGACTGGAAGACACACATCTGTATAAACCCTTGTACACTGGTGTAACAGGATTTCTTCTTACATGTATAAGAATAACTCTTAAAGCAACACAATTTCCTATTACAAACAAGTTTTATGTCAATGTGATCTTTTGTGTGTGTCGTGTGCTACGTGGCAATGAAGCCCTTATAGATTTCTCTTCATAGCCACATGCATTGTCACAGAACTGTAGATTAATTTCCATTTCCTCCTACTATAATTAATTTAATTAAAATTAATTCACTCAAAAAAAATCTGGAGCTCATGGTATGGCCTGAAGAAATGTAATTACCCACACTAATGATTGTGGGGCACCTCAAACCCAGCAGGAAGATGCCTGCATGAAACACACAGCTCTCTAGTCCTTGACTCCCTGACCTTCCTTCGTAGCTTGCCATGGGTAGAGTCCCACACTGGTGTGTTTGTGTCCATTATAAACAGGGTGGTTTTTGGTTTTCAAAAGAGCAGATTGAGGTTATTAGGTAAGGACCATCATGGGTTTAGTAATAATCACTTTAGAACAATATTAATTTGGATAACATCCAGAATAAAGACATCTATTTTTATAAGCTATTTCTGCATGAAAGGGTTTTCATAGTTGTGTAAAAGGCATTAGTGTTGCTTTAAAGGTTTGTTCACATTGAATGGGACCATAGAAGAAATTTTAAAAGGGAGTTCTGCACTCTTCTGTGAAATGCAACTGTTCGTACCTTAAAACTGAACACCTGAAGGAGCTGGTTTTGTTACAATGGAAAAACAACTATTTCATGTGGAAGATGTTAATTACTAATCAGAGAGTAGGAGACTAGGACAGAGATAGTAAATTATTTTTGGCATAGCTGATGCTAGACATGTAATTGGATCAATTGTGTAATACAATGTGATTGACAAAGGTGAGCAAAATAAAAGGTCACATCATTGTATCAATAACATAAACTTGAAATTATGAAAATTTATACATTATTCACTTGACTGGCGTTGTCTGATTACACTGATTATAACAACCCATTGAGACCATGAAAAATATGTTTCCATTGCTTAGATGTGAAAGGTTTTACATTGTTTTTTAAAAGAGCTAAATGGGACATTTTTAGCAAAAATAATTTTTGTACAACATAACTCAATATCCAGTCACAAAGATATCTGATTTTTTTTCTTTCTGTCAGAAATATTAGAGCTTCAGGAAATTTAAATGAGACATAGGATTAAGAGTTGCTTAAAATAAGGTGATATCATGTGACTATCAAGTAGTTCTCTTTGTACCACACCTTCCCTCAATAAACATTTTAGCCCTTTCAAATGAGAGAAAGGAAGAGAAAGGGAGAGAGACAAAAAAGATATGTTGTTGCCTAAAAGAAACTGTTAATATAGATAAAATATCATTAAACAGGCTACAGGGAATGTGCAATGCAATGCAGATTAAATAGCTGCTATATTTATCAGCATTCTCTAGTGTTTTATGATTTCTTAGTGAAGTCTCTGCTTATAAAAGGTGCAAGACTGACAGCATAAGAATATGAAGTCCTTTGTCTGTCTCCTGGAAAAGTACTGAGTAGGCAGCAAAGTCCTGGTTCTCTTTTTCTTTAAAATTATTTGTCATTTGTGCCACTGTTGAATTTACTGCGTGGTTTGCCTTTGATTGACAACAATAATTCATGGAGTATATGCCTCCCTGTGCTGTAGTCCCATTATATGTCAAATGAGCATGGAAGACAACATTAAAAAATAAAAAGTGTCTGGTTTCTGTAGCTATTTTGTGTCTTCCAGAGAAGACCAGAGAAGGAACCTGATGCTCTGGGGAATGCACTGAGCAAGCACAAATTGGTTCTCCAGCCTGTGGGCAGTGAGAGAAGCTGGCAATTGAGTGTGGTACAGAGCCATGGACAGGGGTTCTGAGGCTGGGATCTCTGGAAGGCAGCATGGCAGGCAGGCTGCTGAGGTCTATAAGCCAACAGAATGCTTACCAAAATGGAGTGGAAGTGGTGGCAGTAGTTAGAGATGCCATTCAGTCCTTGGAGTCTATCCAGATATTTCCTCAGGATCCTACTGCACCCACAGTTTTGTCATGTGGATATTTTTTTGCAAGGAAATGGTTGAAACTGCAAAGAGAACCCACAGATCAGGAGAGAGATGATAACAGTCTCCATCACCTATGCCAGAAGTTTAATAGGCATCTTAAATGTTTCTGCGATAGATGCTGATCTCCTGCCAGCTGGTGCACAGAGTGCAGCGTGTGCCAGCTGGGCTGGGTGCAGCAGACAGTTACATCCCAGCATATATATATTTTTTACCCACTTCATGGTATTTTGCCTCAATTGCCAACATTTTTGGAGCACACGATTCATCTGCCAGCATTCCTGCTCCTTTGTGTGGTGTGAAGGAAAGACTCACACTTTTGTTAATATTCTAATTTCACACTCCAGAAGCACATTCTTGTCACTAGTGATGCCCTAAAGGTTAAAGGCAATTGTAAGGAGTTGATGAGGTTTTGTTTCAAACCTGTAGAGAAGAATGCCAAATTCAGAAAAAGGGGGAGTCAAAAGCATTGGGCTGTGGGTTAGCCAGTGCCAGAAGTGATGGGCTGCAGTTGTCAACCAAACCCTATAGATGCTCAGAGTGGAGCAGATGGCAAATTTCAATACATTCCACATTATGAGGAATGCGCTTTTTTTTTTTAATGAGTTGCTAAAATCTGCAATGAAAAATCGCAATAAGCAAATAAATCATCTGCCTGGATTGTCTGTCACCAGAGCAGTAGGAATGATTTGGCTGCACAGTGAAGCAGCGCAGTAGTTGTTGCAAACTATTGATATTTTTTTGTAAGAGTTCAGAATGGACCACATGTCTTGAAAGTTCAACTAAGCTTGAGTGAAATCCCAAGACGTAAACTATACTTAGGCAGAATTTTCTTGCCTCAGGGACTCTTCAACTTCAACATGCTGATTGCTCCTGCAGCCTCTGACACTATTCCATCTGCTCCATCTGTTGTCGTCCAGTTAACACTGGGGGAGGTTACAGCTGTGCTCTAGACTGCTAAAAGTGCTTTCCTAACCTGCTTATAAGACTACTCATAGAGCTCCATGCAGCAGCAGAATGCTCCTTCTGCTCGTTCTGTATTATGCACCAGAAAAGAAAAAGAAAAAAGGAAAAAAAAAAGACCTAGAAAAAACAGACAAACAAACAGTAGTTGCTCCCTGAACCTGGACCTCTTTCCCTGTCAGGTGAAGATCATGGCACGGTCAGAAAGCATAAAGCTTTCTCTTATTGCTGAGAGAAATATCATCTGAGATGGTAACCGTGCTTTCTTTTCAGTTAGGAGCTTAAATTCTCTGATTCTTCAACATTACCAACATAAATCACTTCCACCCTGTGTTTATTTCTCGGGAAAGGGGCATGGAGAGGAAAAGTCTTGTTCGGGTTTCTCCTATTAATGTCCCATTCAGAATAGGACCAGACAGGTGATTAGATTAAGGGCTGAATTTATTTGAAGGGAGAGTTGAGGCAGTGGCATCGTCCCCCTCTCTCTCTGGTCTGGTGTGTGCTCTGCTGCCTCTGTCACTGCTGACCCACCTCTGTAGACCTTCCTCCCTGGGACACTGGGTGATTCTGTGAGAAGATTGTCCAAACCGAGGGCAAAAAATAAACTGGAAGTTCAGGGTTGACTGTGTGCTGAGACTGCTTAACCTCCAGACACAGAGACAACCAAGGTTTTAAAAATATTACTTCTGTTTTTTATAATAATCCCTAAAGCCTTTGGATCTCCAGCTCTGTACCAAAGTGTCTGAACAATTACTGAGTGCCAGAAAATTCATAATACAACCACAGACACACAGCCCATCAAACCAGTGCCATCCTCATCCACTGCAGAAACATTGGGTGGGGTGTTCCAAACTAATATTCTGTAAGCATTTGATAATACTTCAATATTGTGACGTGCTTAAATGATCTTTACACAGCTGATCCTAAATGCTTTTACAATACTCTGCACTTCTGTAAACTCTCTGATATTTTAAGATATACACTCAGCATGTTTTCTGAACCCACAGACAGTGACTTATCTCCAGACACTTCTCTCACTTGGAGGCAATAGCGTTTCCAAATGATGGTTTTCATTTCAGCTGCCAAAAGAAAAAAACAAAACATAACAAAAATCCTTTGGTTATTCTCCCACATTTATTCTAACCTGCCTTTAAAGGGTCTGAAGGAGGTGGATGGTTGAGGGAGGGGGGGAAAAGAGTTAATTGAAATATGGAGGTTTTAAGCCAAATTTTAATCTTACAACAAAGACACTGGCTTAGTTGAAAGCATAAAAGCATACTTGAGTCTCTTTTTAATGTCATTGAAAAATTTATCTCCAGAAAGGAAAAATAGCTTTTAGTTACTCCAGACTGTCATGGGTGTGATTATAGTGAATTAGAAAATATGCGAGAAAAGAAATATCTCTTTTATGCAAAAAACTCACCATGAAGAAATTTAATGAGTGAGTGAGTGAGTGAAGGTTCTTGCAAAGGTGCATTGAGGACTTTTGCATGAGTCTGCAGTCTTGGGAGCAGATAGCTGAGAGGGAGTAATCGCAGATATGAGTACATATTAAGACTATCTTCATGATGCCAAAAGTTTAAGTGAGATTAGAATCAGTCCCTTTAGCTTTGAAGCATTTTGCTGAGCAGTTTTGGATCAGACCATATAGACTTATACCTTAATAAAAATCCACATATGTTATCTAACTGTTCAGGAGGAAGCATAGATATGTGATAAAACCAGAGCTACAGTATTACAGGCTGCTAAATGCATTCCCTAAATCTGGAGGAGTTTAGTTCACAAGAAAAAGGCTTTGCATTCCAAGCAAATGAGATCCTGCAGCTCTGTAGGGAATAGCTTTAATTGGAAAGTCACATTCCTTGCCTCCCATGTAAATAAATCAAGGTACTTAAATTTGGTCATGGCCTTTGTGTAGTTTGAGGCCGACACCAGCCCAGGGTAATGCTGTGAAGGTTAGAAATAGCACAGGGGAATCAATCTTCGCATTAATACACGTGACACCATAGGCAACACAGAGCTGGGACTGAAGTGAACCCCATTATCTATAGAACATATTAATACAGCAAAAAATAAATGCACTGGTAATGCTGTATTTGATTGGGAGTAAAATTATGGTAGGTAGTAAACAAGCTACAAGCAAGCTAGGAGAAAAATTACCCCTCTTAGCTAAACTAAAAATGTGCTAAGGCAGTTTTTACTATTTCTTAATGAATTGCATTTTAACATGCAGTTACAAAATTGTCACCTGCCCCCAGTGAAAGCAATGGTGATGTTTCTGTCGTCCTCAGTATTTTCTCATTCCATTAAAAAATCCAGCTGGTAGCTCTCCAATCACTTTAGAAAACAAGGACTAATGTCTTTAAATTATCATTGTACCATGGAAATACATTGTTCTTATTTACTGCTTGCAATGCTTGGGTTCCACAATATAAAATGCTGTACAAAGACAGCAAAATACATTCCCAAGTTTAAGATAAGCAGCAAAGTAGGGAGTAAAATAGATTTTTTTTTTTTAAATCATTCTCTGGAAACATGGAAGAAGATATCTAAACTCCCACAGATACTCTCCTTTATCATCCCAGCTGTTTTGCTGTTTGCTATGTAGATGTGTCCTTCGTGATACCATGGGGAAATATATGATTTTGCCATATCTCCGTTCCCAAAATATCCTAAATACATTAGGGAAAATCATTAATAAAGTGACACTTTGAAGCTTCTGTATTGCATTTATAAGAGGAACTTAGTTAATCTACTGTATCAAACTAGTTTATGCACTGGAAAATGTCATGCTTTTCATAGTCAGTTACATTTTCTCTCTCAGTCCCCATGGCTATACATTGACATATAAATGTTTTACTTAAAGAAACACTTACAGAAGTTTATGTTACACTTCCCAGGAGCATGAGCTGTACTATCAAATCATGATTCATTTCACTTAGCTTTATAAACTTTAGGCATGAAGCCTAAATGAGTGCTCCAATCTTCCTCCACAGCCAAGAGACAGAGGCTGACTCCAGCAAGGTGTGCAGAAGTTTTAAAGGAACTTGCACCCAAATCTTACGTATCTAAATATAAATGAGCATCATCCCTGTTGCTAGTGTAATGGAAGATCCTGTGTCTGGTTTAAAAGAAGGAATCCTCTTGCTATAAGATGACAGCAGCCACAGGGCTGCTGTCAGATAGCAAACATTTCCCTTGAACATAAGAAACACAACTGCCTGAGTTTTTGAAATCAGAAATTATTTCTCTGAGGAACCCTCAATAAGCAGCATTTCCCCATTCACAAGCACTGAGTCTATGTGTGAAAGAACAAGAGCTTTATTATGGAAATTAGAAAAACTACATGAATGATAACTAAGTGTACTCCGTGGTAGCTTTGCCAGCAGCCCATAATCACGATGCCTTTCCATTCTGGTGATAAGTAAAAGGAAAGCACCCTTAACTGTGTAACTTATTTCTTTTTCAAGGTTTGTCTACACTACCACGTAATTTAGTTCCTGAGTTCATGGCAGGCACTGAATCCTTACTGTCTGCATTGTGTGGATGTTATTTTGCATTTGGGATTTCATTGGCAGTAAAGCAACCAGAGAAAGTGACACAAATCTTACATGCAGTCCATGTCAGGGTCCCCACCACACCTACAGGGCTGCACCTTTACCCTCAATGGTCTTTAGAGACAGAGTCCTGCAGGCTTCAGGACTTGTGAAATGTACCAATGGAATTAAAAAAACAGATAAGTGCCCTGCAACACAACTCAATCCATGTTCAAACTGAATTTCACTTAAAAAGAACCCCACAACAACTCTCAGACAAAAAAAAAGTAAAGCACTGTCTCAAGGCAATGTGGTTACTCCCTAGACAATGATACCCCTAAGGTAATTTGAAAGGGACTAGCCCTGATCAGCAAAAGTGTTTTCTACTCCTTACCAGTTTGCTTAGGGGTATGGTTAGCTCCTTGGGTGGGATGCATTTAGCAGTAGGGGTGCAACCTAAGGATATGAAACCCTGTGTACAGTGTGTTGGTAGAGCATTTCCAGTGTCCTGAGGTGCAGACAGAGAGATCTGTCCTCAATTCTTTACACTTTACTGCTTGCTCACTGGTGCTACTTTTACTGTTTGACTACATAAAAAAGCTGAGGAATTCAACAAGTGATCGTGCTCATTCTCCACCAAATGATCATTTTGGCAACCAAAATCCTCACAGATGTACATCAATAACATACAGGACTTTTAGGTGGAGATAGTAAGGATGTACTGCTTCTCAAAAGCAAAAATAATTCTCCTTTTCTCTTATTTCAATTATGATGCCTAATCAGTTCTGAATTTCACTCTGTCTACGATAATTCCCAAAGCATCTTGGAGATGATCAGGAAGAAAATTCCTCAAAACAAGCTCCCTTTGGAAGCTATTCAAAGTCTCTCACTCACACTGGGATGTGGCAGAAAACACCTACTATATGGAGTTGTAACTAAGAGGAGGTATAGTGATAAAAACCTGATGAACAAGGTTTATTTCACTGAAAAATTCTGTTTCAGAAACACTGGGGTGTTTTGGATAAAACATTCAATTTGAATTGAATTTCTAACAGAGTTTTAAGTAGTATTTAATTTTCTTTAATTTTGTTTCAGTAGAATCATAGAATGGTTTGAGTTGGAAGGACCTTAAAGCCCATCTCCTTCCAACACCCCTGCCATGGGCAGGGACATGTCCCACTAGACCAGGTTGCTCAAAGCCCCATCCAATCCGGCCTTGAAAAATTCCAGAGTTGGGGCATCCACCAGTTCTCTAGAAAAACTGTTCCAGTGTCTCATCACCCTCTGAGTAAAAAAAAAAAAAATTCAGTGCAGATGGCTTCAAAATAAAGTTTCCAGAGGAGAGAAACCTCACACCATCCCAATCCTACCAGTTTGATGCCAGTGCCTATTTTTAGTTTGCTTTCTTTGAAACATTATATTTTAATTTCACTGAAACTTCAATTATTTAAATTTTTTAAAGATTGATTTTAAACTGTATCACTGCCTGCTACATTTACAGTAACAACATGAGCCATCTTGACACCAACAAAATAAAACATTCTGATGAATTGTAGAATTCTCTATAATGAAATGTTTTCAAATACTTCTTCCTCATAAATTTAGAAATTGATGTAGTCTACTGAGTTTTAGGAGAAGTATGAAAATGTCAGACTCTTTCAGTGGAAGAAAAATTGTTAACAATGATCTTAATAGGCAGAGAAAGCAGTTTGCTCTCTGTCCACCCACCAGTGGGAGTCCATTACCTCGCAGAGGGCACTGCTTCCCAGCCTTAGGTGGAAGAGAATTGAGTTGCCTTGTAGAAGTCAGAGTTGTGCAATATACCAGTGTCCCAGTGCACATTCTTGTCACTCACCATGGATCTGTAACCAGAAGGTTTAATATAGTGTGACTGAAGGATACAGCACCTTCTTTGGCAGCTCTCCGGACCAGGAAGGCTGATAGAGGTGAGGTTCATATATAAACTACAAGTGAGAAACTATCCCTGCAGCCATTGGGATAGGAAGCATTTTAGAAACATAAACAGAACAGTTAAATGATAGTGAGTTTTTGGAGGATATTCAGCTCTGTGCTGAGGTACCACATTATGCTTGAAATTGTCCTTTAGGTTTTATAAGCCACACAGAACAGAAAAAAGGTAGCCAGGAGGAAGCACTTCTGGGATGGGAGTTTGAGACACAGGGATATGGAGGTTATGTCTGAGGTTTCTTTCAGTGATAGGAACTGTCGTGACTCATCTCAGAAGAAGCTGAAGGGAGCAGACAGCCTTGTGTCCCCAAGCACCATGGCACAGGAACGACCCTCAGTGCAGCAGGTAGGTGCAATCTGGGCAGGAGTGATGTCCTTGGGCTCAAGGACACTGCAGCTGCGAGTGATTGTGTGTGTGTAGAGACTGATGAGCCCTCAGGAACGCTGCACGACAGCTTCTCCTAACCAGTTTTAGGCAGAGATGATATTTCTCAGTGCTATTATCCCATTAGTGAAAAAATGCCGCTGCCTGAATTAAGGTGCAAACGAGACCACGTGCCAAAGTCAGTAATACAGAAAGTGTGAGGTAGAGAGATAGAAGGAAAGAGAAAAGAGGGGCAGGGAGCGGGGAGAGAGGGAGAGAGAGAGATATCAAGCAGAAGATAGTGACCACCTGTGAATTCAGCAGTGTTCTGTTGGTCCTTCTTCACCCTGGGCTTCTTGGTGTGAGGGTGGGGGCCAGAGCGTTCTTTTCCAAGTACCACCTTCATACAGTCCAAGTTCCAGGTTTCCACAGGGCACAGGGCCATTCCCATAACTTGGGGTGAGAGGTGTATGAGCAGCTGCTTCCTTTCCCACAGCTTGTCACAGTGGGAATTTTGTTTGGATGCCTTAGCTCAATTGGTTAGAGCATGGTGCCAACAATGCCAAGGCTGTGGGTTTGATCCCCAAAGAGACCATTCATTTAAGAGCTGGACTTGTTGATACTTGTGGGTCCCTTCCAACTCAGAATATTCTGTGACTCTCTGATTTACCAGGATGTGCTAACCAGCTCTCACCATCAGGGCTGGAATTAGCACTTTCCTGCTGCAAATTCCTCCCTTCCCTGCTTGTCTCAAGCAACTAAGCTGTGGTGTCTTAGTTACTTCTAAGTTGGCAAGTTACTTCTGTGGCCTTGACACTGCTTTGACACAGGCAGACATATTCTTTAAGTCCTCACACTCAGTTCCTGTGATAAATTTTTATATGTTGCTACTAAGTGTAGGAAAATGTCTGCTTGGCTCCACCTCAGAGGAGGCAGCATTCCAGGTGGTCCCTATGGCACACCAAGGCTGATGGCTTGTAAAGTGCTCTAGAATCTCTTCAGAGGAAAAAATGGATATTTAAATGGAAAATAGTGATTATTTATCCATCTTTCTATCTAATGCAAGCCTTCGGAAATAAAAGTAATTTCATAAATCTTGATTAAAAAAACATCTACGCTTCTAAAATGTTTTCCTGCTAGTTAGTCACTTTAAGAAACAGAAAAAAAGGGAGTTCTATTCTCTCAAAAGAAGTGCACTCGCTTCACAATTCTTATTGCTCCTGCCTCAAAGAGTCTTACTAATCTTAAAATAAAGCACATTGGGGATCCATAAACCTTCAAAGTATGTAATATATTTCAGAAATACTGTTCATAAGCTCTGTTTTTTGAAAAGCAATATTTGTAAGTACAAGATCATTCTGCACATCACTCCTAACTTCCTCTAGCACTCACAGCAAAATCCAAAGGAAGAATCTAAAAATCTCCGCAAGCATCAGCCTAGGACTGAACTCTGTCATGAATTCAGCAGCACAGAAATATTGCAATTCCTTTTCCTTCTATTCATGCGGCTCAGTGATTCAATTTATGTTCTCTATTTCAAGATGACCAGCAAAGGAAGTTTTTCTTCTGGTTTTGGAGAAAATTCATAGCAGAATACAGCAACAACTGTGTTGATACAAGCCATGGCTATGTTTTAAAAGTGCATGGGCTATAAAGAAGACTGTAAATTTTGCCTGCTGGTTATATCTTGGGAAAAGGCTGGCAAATTGAAAACACTTCATTGTGAGTTTATTCTGTAGAAATATTCTTTCACTGGGCAGTGAAGCTTCTCCTGTGCTTTGAGATCCACAGTAGAGAAAGACCCTCTATAAATACAAAGCTTCTTCTGCTGTGCTCATTTTTAAAGAAAACCCTGAGGATGATTTCTGCCTCATTTGCTGTACCACTGGAGAATGTACTAAAGAGTTTCAGGAAGAGGCCAGTCCTTGCTTGACTTCAGTGTTATGGTTTAATTCTCTTCTGCTCTGTCCTTTGAAATGTGACATGTTGTGGCATGGCCCGAGAAAGGCACAGCCTGCTCCCTCAGGGATCCTCTCTGTGAACCCGCGTGGGTGGGAACCGATGCTGAGAAAATCTCACTTTCATGGGCAAGTTTCACAGAAGAAAAGAGGGAATAGAGATCTCCAGCTGGAGGTGTCAAACCACACCTTTGAAACCTGCAGCAGGAATACTCTGGCAGGTGTAGGACTGCTGTTAGCCATCAAAGCGTGCAGCCTCTTCTGAAGAGCAGGGGGGGAGTGCCTGGCTCTCTGGTGTCAGGACCACGGGCTGCCCTCACACCACGGCAGCTCCTGCACCCTCTGCACTGCAATGCATGTGGTCTGCTTAAGGATACAGTCCTGCTGCTATTCATCTGCAGAATTCCTGCTGGATCCGGTACTGAGTTTTGAATTGTGATGGAAATAAGCATTACAGAAAAAGTAGTCATTTCTTCCTGGAACTTTAATCAGCTCAGTCATAATTACAGTACATCTGTTGTTACTAGATTATTTGCTAACACACACGTGCCTTCACACTCTCTGATAAAGTAAGGACATGCTGGCATTTCTCTGAGATGTTGACAGAGAGACAATGTGTTCAGGCTGAGGCATTCTAACTACATTGTTGTTTTAACTCCCTGCATTATCATCAAGGACTGAGAACAGAGGAGGTCAAACCCACAGGTTATTCAGCCTTATGGCTGCTCTGATTTAGAATGTTCTTTTAATGCTTCATTGCAGAAACAAAAGGAAATTCCTGCAATAGTGCTGAACTGGCCACTGTGTATCATTTTGTCCATTCAAAATGCTGATTTAATTCAAGACGTTATGTGTGGATTGCTCGCCGATGAATTTTATTCCTATATACATCATCCTAAGGCTTCTGCTCTGTGTTTAATTTGCAGTGAGTAGGCAGATTACATTTTATTATTTACTCTAAGTCATAGATTTTTATCATCAGATGCCAAAGTGTGGCTGGCTTGCTTTTTGCTTTACACAAATACTGAAACAATTCAACATGGAAATTCAATCAAAGTGCAATTTCACCATGAAAACTTCTCTAACGTTACACTCAGCTTATATTATTCAATTATTTTATTTTATACTATAAATACACAACCACCTACAGATCAGTAATAGTATCTTGGGGAACCCTCAGATATTCTAATTCTGAATGCCTGTAAGATAGTACCTGGCTTTGTATGTTAGGCTTCCTAAAGCAAAAAATACTCTATTTCAGAAAAAAAAAAAACTGTTTGAGACAAAATGTCCAAGTACCACAGATTTGTTGTAAATGTTCCCTGCAACTCATTTCTATATAGCTCTTTCAGTCAGGAGCCTGAGGAGGCCAATTTAGACTCAACTGAATGCTAAAGGAGCGACTAGAAAATTGCAAACATCTCATTAATCTGCTGTGCTTACTTTCCCACTGAAACCGTCTTCCAGAATCTGCATATGCTCATAATTTAAAATAGATCTGAAAATGGTAAAATACTACAAGTCCAGTGATGAATATATTCTCAGGTGTGTTCAGATCACCTGAACTTCTCTGTTTACAAAGAAGTCAGCAGCATTGTTTAACAAAATATAAATCAGTGCTGCCTTTCCCCTTGATAACTCTAAAAAGACAAAGCTGGTTCTGTCTGATCACCATAATCATGAGTTTATTACTTATGGAAAATAAATGCTTGGCCTATGCTTGGCACTGATCCCTTTCCAAGGTGATAAAGGGTAAAGCTACTTAAGGGATTGATCTACTAGACAGAAAATCAGCTCTTGCCTGCACGCCAGGAGAAGTTCTGTTAGCAAAACGCTGCACATCCTAGCTGGAGGCAATGATTCAGAATTAAACCTGCATAAATAATAGAGGATTCATTGTGGGATAAACCAGAATGTGTTGCTTGACTTCAGAATAAAGGAGGAAATGCTGCGTTTATGAGTTATACAGCCTTTAACATAAATATGTTTTTTTTCTAATTGTTATTAATTTAAAATCGAAAAATTATGTTTTAAACAAATTCAATCATTTCATAAATGTAAAAAGAAATTTCTTACATGAAAATTCATTTTAACATTTTTCATTTTCTGTTGTTTAAACAGACCCTGTCTACTGAAGTATTCAAATTAGTATTTTTTGCTAAATGCATTATTTGGTGGAGAAAATATATTGTTGTCTGCTCTGATTCATTGCTGTGAAAAAGCTTACACTGGCAGAGGAGACAAGGAGATCACAGAGAGGGTTTTTATTCCACTTAGCTTTCATGGATCTGAGGTTGCTTGAAGTGGCCAAGTTCACCGGGGTTATGACTGGATAGCAGAGAGCAGGTGCCTGAGCTCATCCTGCCTCTCAGAGGTGTGACTCTATCCTGCTTCCAGACATTTCCGTGGAGCACCATCCTTAGCAGCCACTGACTGGACTGTGGCTGAGTCCAGCATGGACAATTCACACAGGAATTGCAGAATGGCTGATAACCTGTGTCAGAGAACCAGTATTTTAAGCCCAACTATATAAGCATTCCTGCTTAAGTCTAACTATAAGAACACAAGAACTGTCACCAGGCACAACCTTTTCTAGCTGTAGAACCAGCTGGTGGTACCACTCCCATTTGTTCCTGTGTGACTTCGTTGCTTTCCTGAATGGTAATTTATAAGTTGCAGTTAAAACAGCAACAATAAAAAAATGGCCGGAACAGCCTGATTTTTCATGAGACTACTTTTTTGTGCTTTGCCTAGTAGTATATCTTTTATTTGAAAAATGTTTATGTTCCACCATATTCAGCATTACTGTTTTTCACAGCCTAATGAATTAGGCTTTGACACGCATCCTGAAAACTGTCCAACACATCATCTTTCCTCTTTATATCCCATTACTCCTAATTACTGTTTTCTGCATCAAATACTCAGCATCTCTGTGATTTTATAAGGCAATTAATTTTACACATTACTGCCAACACATTTTTTAACTTTTTGACTCTGTGTGATCTGAAAGCATTTCTGTTACTGTGTGTCAAGCCACTGCACGAGCATTTGCACTACTAAAGACCAACACGAAGGACAAGGTAATGGAGACATCCAACAAACACATCAAGTTCTCTGCCAACTTGTTGCAGGACTTCAGACTTCCCTAATAAAACACAAGCCATAACAAATTTTACACCTGCATTCATACCTGAGCGTCAGCAATAAGATGTGGGAGTAAAGTGTGATATAGCAGTCTGGATTTTTAAAGTTCATTGAAACCAGCTGAGTTCTCTAATACAAAACAGCTGAACGTTTGTTCATGCCCTGTGTTAGAGAGGAGAAGAATCAATTTTTTATGGACACTAATTAAGTTCCCAGGACACTCTTGAAATTGCTTAGTATTTAATAAGATTAGCATTTTGTTTATTGAATATTTGTATCAATAGTTACATTAATTATATTTAACAGTTATTAAATAACCTTTGAACAATTATTTGTACAGCTAGCACGCAGAGTTTCTTTAATAACCTGGGACTGCTCCTGTGAAGGAGCAAGGTATGGAGCTTTGTAGGTTATTGCTCCCACAGCAGAGACACGCTGTAAAAAGCGCAGTTTATTGCTGCAAGAAATCTTGTTGACCAAATGTAGAATGGAGTTTTCATTAAAGCCAGAAATGAAACTTCTAACATTGGGTCCTGGGTAGCATCCTCTGTGAATTGATATTGATCTTGGATACCCCATAACCATCTACATCTCTGGATAGGCTGTAACTACAGGTCATTTTCAGTTAGTGGGGTCTAAATCTGTTCTGCGAGGGAATTAACAAAAAGCTGGTCTGGTTTATTTATTATATGTCATCTAAAAAGTACAGGCATGATTGCTAAAGACACATCTGGGTAAGGCACAGGGCAGGTTCAAGGTGTTTCATCAGTCCTTGTGCATAAGGAAAACCATGAGAGGGAGGAGTGGGAGCAGCATTTGGAGGCAGGGATGCCACCAGCCCTTAAAAGAGGGGTTCCTCTGGCCAGCAGGACGTTGCTGCTTTTCCAGTGGAGCTGGGGACCCAAAACAATGAATATAGATGGTAGTTCTGGTTTTTATAACTACTCTTTGTAAACCCCTCAGTAATCATTCATAGATATCCTGGGTTCAGAGACCATGGTTAAAAAATCCAGAAAACAAAAATAAAAAACCCACATCAACAAAACCCTAAGAGTGATGCAGCCAACTGTTGAAAGCAAGCTGGCTTGGATTAGGGCTAGAGATGAAAAGATGTAAACAACATGGCCTGGCTTGGGAGATGGGCATCATCCCAGACACCGAGACACTGAACCCCCTTAGAGGGTCCTGAAGCCCTACTTGGCCTCCAGCTCTCCATCCTCCTTATTTCACACTCACAGTATGTTCCAGGGGCAAGGGGGCTCCCACAGGTCTGCTTTCTCAAGGCATTAAGGCTACACTGCTGTCAGTATTGGAAAACCAAATTACAGATATGACAAACGGGAAAAGTCAAGTCCTTGTTGTCCAAAGAGATCTGGGAAGGAGGGAGGCTGCACCTCTTTCACTGCCAAAGCAGGGCATTAATTGGCAGAAGATGGAGGAGTAAATCACAAGCTCCCAAGAACTGCTCCTGATGCCTGCATTTGCTACATCTGCTACCCCAGGGTCCTGCTCAGTGGCTGCAGCAGTTCAGTGCTAATGCAGAAATGATGAAGTGTGGACAAGGTTGGATAAGCATAAGTCGTTTTGAATGGTGGGAGCACACTCAGCTTATGCCTACAAGCAGGTCTGACTACAGGCTACCGTGATGGAATGTTAATCAGCATATTTGTTTCTGTAATACTTGCAAAAGCATCCAACAGGTTTCTGCTTTATTGACCTGCCATTTCCAGCACCCAATGCAAATCGAGAATGGTTATACTAATAAAAACTGAGTTCAGAACAATATGATACATTCACTGAATTTTTACATAGTAATTAACTGATGTCTTTTGGTAATAGACCTTATATATTTTAATGTCCTTGGCTGCTATCCATCATTGGCCTATACGTTTCTTTAATACGAGACACTTTGAATTCGCCAGTTAGATATTTTTCTGTATTTGCACAGGCTATGTCAATTCCTAAAATAATAAGAGCAGTGCTGTTCCCCATGGTGTGATGCTTGTCTGTGTCTGTGACAAAAAATTAGAAATGTGTTTGCGCCTACATATTTAAGCTACTCAGAATAAAAGCAAAACTCCCAATGATAATTTGAGTAACAACAACTAGGTGGCTGATTGATACATAAATTAATTATGTGAGTCTGGCTGTGGTATGTCAATTAACAGCACATCATATAAACTTTTAAAATGTAAATCTTCTTACTTTCTCTATTCAGTTAAATAAGGAATATAGAGATGATATTCTGCATGAATGGTCATGAATAATAGCAAAAACTATATTCCAATTAAAAAGTGAGTAACCAAATGAATCTGACAGATACCAATCAAGCAGTGGTAGCTCTCTTATAGCAATTTTGTTCCTTAGTGGTCTTCAGGCATGTTAAACTTACTTTAAATCTGTGCAAGTCATAAAGAACCAGGTGGAATAAATTAAGAAAAACCAATAAAAAGTTAACCAAATATTACATTCTGAAAGCTAAACAAAACAGCAGTTATGCACCTGTGTGCCTCTAACAGTGTGTCTACAAGGAGCTGCTACTTCAAAGCACAGTTGGAATTATACATTAGAACACAATTATTATTCTGTGTTATCTTCCCATCTTCCGTTCAAGCTCACCGGCAGAAACACAGAAGAGACAAGTGCATCTGAGCCCTGCTTGTGACTCTGGCTACTGCTGCTAAAGCTGCTCTGGAAGCAGAGTGGAGTGGTCACAGTGAGGGGCAGATGGCAGGGAGAGTAGCCATCAGAAAGGGCACAAAAAAAGGGGTATATCCCGGCATCCTCTGTCTGCAGTGCTGATGTCCTACACACTGAAACATTGTCATGCACAGGTACACTTGGCTGAATGGGCAGGGACTCAAGTAGTCCAAGGCTGATATAAACCAAAGTTAAGTAAATACTGAAGTTCAGAGTTTGAATATTTTCTTCTCCCCCTGCACCCACNAAAAATAGATACAATCTTTTTTAGGATACTGGATTTACAGTTTTATGACCTCAGAATTCTATGAAGGCATATGAAAAATGATATCAAGCTAAACTTTCCTCCCCAGAATGAATACCTATACTACAAAATCCGTTTTTTTCATAGAATTAGTACTATAATGGGGCACAGAGAAAAATAAAGAAAATAACTTTTAAGTTCTCTTTGTGTCTGAAGCATCTTGAAAGCCAGGTACTAGCAGACAAATGAAGTATGTCTTCTCCAATGCCTGTGCATCTTCCTGCCAGAGTGCTTGATAAAGCACCAATAAACTTAATTGCCTTTGAAAAGCACTGATACAAAGAACAAAAAATATGTGCCCAAGTAGGGCTCCCATTTTGCAGTGAGTTACTTATGCATACTTCTTCATTCTGTGCACTATATAATCAGGAGCTGCATCTTGGAATTCACAGCAACTCTCCTCTCTGTGCTGAACATTTATGAGACTTACTACTATTTTTATAGACATGGTAAGCAAATATTAACTGGGAAAGTGTCATAAAATATAAAACTCATCAACAGATGCTGATTAAGGAGAATTGTTATACAAGCTTTATACATTTTTTCATTTAAAGTTTAGCTTTACTGGTTTATTAGAAAAGGGTTCATATGAGAAAGGTATGACATGGGAAATGGTGGCAGAAGGGAATTGTGGACACCAATGGAAACCTATACTTTGAAAAACCTTTACATCCTACCATTGTTCACTAGAAAATAGTAAAGAAGGAATATTTCAAAAGCTTATTTAATTTGACCTACTATGTTTTGAATAACACTTTTACTATAGCCAAAACCTGTGACCAGGCTCATTGAAAGTGATCTTTTTCATAGGATCATAGAATGGTTTGTATTGGAAAGGACTTTAAAGATCACCTTGTTCCAATCCTCCTGCAGTTTTCTCAAAGCCCTGTCCAATCTGGACTTGAGCACTTCCAGGGGTGGGATATCCACAGCTCCTCTGGGCAATCTGTTCCAAGGTTTCAGCAGCCAAGAAACCAAACTTCATTTAGCTCTACTTTAGCTTTATACAACTCTTTGCTGGGCCATCCCACAGCATGTCAGGAGCTGAAGGATACAGCAGACCCTCACACCATGTATGAAATGACAGAGACATTCAGAAGGTAGAATGGGAGATGCTTTTGAGGGTATCAGGCTTTGGGGCAAGGGCCAAAGGGACTTCATTGAATGAATCCTACTAGCCTATAGATAGATTTTGCAGTTGTGTTTATCCACCACATTTTCCTATTGCAAATGTCAGCCTTCAAAGATGATCAGTTCAAGGAGGAGGTGCTGCTCCTGGAACTGCTTCATTTGCAGTGCTGAATTCCTGTTTCATACCTTCACCTGCCAAACATGGGGACTGAGGAAGGACGGCTGTGAGCCAAAATGAGAAGCAGGGTTCGGGGTAGGAAAATTCACGTAGCAAATTCCTGTTCCCTGAGCTTTGGTGAGCCGAGCTGCCACAGAACATGGCTGCCTTTGCAGTCAGCTGCAGAAGAGCTAAAGCCTGTGTCTCCAGAAAGAGCCTGTGTTCCTGCAGCTGAGCTGGTGAGCTGTGGCTGCCACAGGCAGTCGGTTTGCTGCATTAAGAGTGACACACTCAGCTATAAAAGTAACCTAATTGCTGTTGGACAGAAGCATTAAATACACAGCGAGTTCGCTTTCTGCAGAAGCAAATAATTGCCATGCGCAGTTTTACACTTAGAGGGTCAGATTTTACTGTGTTAAAATTATACAGTTCAAAAGCAATTGGCTTTCTTCTAGCACAGAGAAATTTGGTTCTGGTGTGGGATAACATAACCAGCAACACTTCACTGCAGCACTGACTCAACTGCAGCATTGCTCGGGTACTGGTCAGTATAAATCTACAGCTCAGGGCTTGTTCCCAAGCCATGTTTCTGTCACTGATTCCAACAGGCTCTAACTCAGGACCTAAAAAAGAAACCCGTGGTGAAAAACCAGAGAGCTGAGTGCATGTCCTACACAATTCAGCTGACTATTCCTATGCTCAGCAGCTGATAGTTTAGGGCTGCAGTATTGATTTGTGTTACTGTACTTTATAGCTAGTATGTTACAAGATTAATTTTGTGCTACTCAGCATCTGCTTTCTCCTTGGGAAGTTTTGTAAAGAATTCTGCTGACTATAAAGAATCGACTTTTTCTTTTTTTTTTCCAAACCAGCTGAACACATTCTTTATACCCTGCCCTTCCAAAGCAAAGCATGACAGATACTGTTAAGATGATTATTCTATATACTTACGTGTGCTTCCATGCTCACAGGCGAACAGCTAAAGTCTTATTAGTACAGGTCAGCATCCTTGTTCAGTTTTTCTTCTCTCACTTACTTCCAGCCAACATTACTGTGATAGATTATTATTCTGCTAGGGTAGGCTATGGCTCCTGTCCAAAAAATGATATAAATCTATACACTTTTACAGATGAGTATTATTTTCTTCTTGCATTTACTTGTACTTTTAAATGGGAAATAACAGGGACTGGCTATAGATAAAAGGGTGGATATTTAGTTCAATAAATAAATGTATAAATAGCTCAATAATAAAAAATGTGTGGTATTGCCATGAATAAAATTTGTCCAGATGGATTTTGTTGATTTAAGTGCCTATAAATATCAGTGAAGTGATATCTAATACTGACATCTAATACCTTTTCACCAAATCAATATAGGCAAGGTTTTGAGTACCTATGATTTGGCCATGCCTCCCTTTGGGGGTCATTTAGGAGCAGGCAGTGTGTGATGGATGGCAGGCAATGTAATGGGTCTTTACACAGCTTAACACCAGCCACTGCAATGCGCAGGGCTAATTTCAGGGAAGAATGGGAGAAATAAGTTGCATCATTTCGAGTCCTGACATAAATTCTTTTCCTTTGCTTCAAAGGAAAGGAGCTCTGACCCCATTTGTTTCTGGACTGAGCAGTTTTGTGCTGGCTTTGAGCGAGACTGTGCTTCATTACACATTGCTTTGTATGCTTCTGTGCCTGCACTATGCAGCAAGACATAAACCTCATCCTCTGGCTTAGTCGCTGAATTAAAAGCAATAGAGATGTGAAAAGTACATGCTCAGTCAAAGTGAGAAGAGGCAATGAAAGTGTGGATGCTTCTTAAAGGTTAACCCAGGTTGTGTCTCAGAGGCAGGGGCAATGACAGATGCTTTTTAATGAACCACGAATGTGTAGCTCATAAAGGTTCTTATAGATGTATTTCATCTACCTTGCTTCAGATTTGTTCTTATTGGGTTTTATGGCAGCAAAAGCCCTGTTTTATTCTTCAGGGAGTGCCATGTGGTGGGAGGGGCTGAGGGAAGGGCAGAATTATGGTGCCAAAGATTATAAAGCCTAAATCAGATAATTTCTGAACATGAGCTCTCACACCTGAGGTTTCTGCAGTAGAAGCATACAGACTTAAGCCCAGTGAAGTTCTGTCCCTTTTAGCTGGGAACATGCCCAAAAGGCTAGAACATGATGGCAAACTTTTTAGGGAGTTTTCTGTAGAACTCTGGAAGCATGCAAGTTTTAGACCAGAGAAAACAGAATAACTACTCTTCTCCATCAAAAATCCGTGTCCTTCTCATAGCATAGGCTGTACACCATGACACAGAGAACAACTCAATAAAGTTAGCAGTGTGTGAACAAAATTGTCAGGGTCCTTATCTCCAATAACCAAAATGTACACGTAAGTAATCCTTCAATCCTGAACACCGTAAATAAAAAAAGGTCAAGAAGCCTTGGCAAAGGATCTATGGCAATGTACTATTATCTAGGTAAAGGCTGCTGTAAATCATTTTGTCTGACACATGCTCACAAGCAGAAATGGTTTGAAATCAGTAAGAATAAACTTGGGAAAACCAGCTGCAAACAGCCAGTAGATGGTGGTAAATCTTGGGAGATGAGTACAATGTGTTTATTGCTGCACCAGAAATGAACATGGTTCTGCAGATGTAAATAGACCGTAAATCTGATTCTGCCCTCAGTTAACAAGGCTTTTAGTGCTGACCAGAGGTAGAGATACTAAAGCTGTGGGTTTCCCTCTCAGAGATAATCTCTACCCATGTTGCCATCCTCAACAACTCTACAACAGAAGGAAAAACAGTTTAGTTCTCCTAGAGCATTTTTCCAAGGTTTTTTCAGTGTTATCTTCTTGTAGCACCTTAACTTTCCAAAAAATAAAGGCAAATATATTCACTCTACCTCACCTTGTGAGGTTTTGATGTCAAAAACTCAGTCTGAACATGTCTCCATGAGTTCCAGAATCTGCCCTTCTAGAGGACAATTCACCTGACAAATGTAACTGAACTGACCCATTTGTGTTGAACACCAAATATAGGTCAGGCTTGAGTCCAGTCAAGACTTCTAAATTAAGGTTTCTGTAACACAGCTGTTTACATGTGAACAAGCTATGTCAGGTCCAATGCTAGTCCTCAGAAGTGAATTCAGTGCACCCAGTGGAGCCACAAGGCAGGTCAGGTCAGTTCAGCTCAGTTCACCACAAAATAGACATCCCTTGACCAGACACCTAAAATAGGAACCTGACATTTTCTGAGATGTTCTACAGGAACACACGGGATTTATAGGAAACCTATGTCATTCTGGAGGGACAGTAAGAAACCATGTGGAATAACCTCAGGCAACTCAAACAGCAGAAGATCCCAATGTTTAGACAACTGAATTGTACCCCTTTATGTAGAACATCTCATATGAACATAAACTGAATCCAAACCCTAACTGCTTGTGTTAGAACAAATCAATCCCACCTGTTTCATTATCTTCTGTCTATGAGATCTACAGGCCTTATATCTTGAAAAAAAACCAAACAAAAACCAGTGTTTTTTGTGGTGTTAGCCCTTATTTCCGTATCTTTTCCATTCTTAAAATTGGTGAAGACTTTCACCTGCCACCAAAAGGGCCTGAATTGAATTTTGTCATGTAGGAGGCCAGGGTTGCTGCATTCTTCTCTGTCGTTTGTCACCAACAGACTGACATGCATCACTCAGAAATTCAAACTTTTATAAACTTACCTACAAGGCTTACAATTACTGCAGGCTCTGTTAGAAGCCATCCAAAATGAAAATTATCTTCCCTAATCCATGCTGCGTGTCTACCTTTTGTTGCATTTATCATTCATTCTATGTACAAATCTCCTGAAAACACGTAGGGAAAAAATATGCAGTATGTGACAGAAGATAAGTTCAAATATGTAATTTTAAGAAGTTAAAACAGCAGGATCCTTAAATCAACATGAAAGAAGATTCACTATCAGAAGAAAAGAAAACCAAAATTCATGGTGACAGAGCACTTTTTACCGGAGTTTTTTGAAAGCATATTTGTTTGATAGTTCCCAGATCCATTCAGGATCAGACTCTGAGTATGTTCATCATTATAGAAATGGTCTGAAGAGAAAGAGCGTACTATTAACCGTAGTGTATTTCCTTCTTCAACTCAAGTTTCCAACACTGAGATGCACCAGGAAACATTTGAGGGATTGTACAGGAGATGAAGAAATCCAGAACAGAAAAAAACAACACAGATGTCAATGGAATGACCTCTGCAGGTTTCAGCATTTTGGACAAGACTTGGTTATGCTACTTGATTTCTCCCATTATATGTTTAAAAGAGTAGATATCAGCATTCAATGCAACTTTAAATCTCACACTAAATTTGGAGAACAGGTTGCTAAAGAACAGAACTCCCAGCAAGTAGTAATGTTGCTTTCTGAAAGATAAATCTTAATTACATCCCTAATTACCTGTAATTATGAAGGTCATAGTCATAAGGTCACATACAGAGATGCTTTTTCTCCATTCTGGTAAAGTCATCTTTGAGAAAATCCTTTATGTTTAGGTCAACAGACAAGAAAAACAAATGTTAATGAACGATTGAAGAATATATTTTCATCTTAACTCTGCATTTGTTTCCTTTAATATCAATATTAGCAGTTAGTAATGAGACAGGTATTAATTGCATTTTAAAGTACTAGGATTGATGTACAGAGGTGGGGCAAACTGGTACTTATGGCAAGCACTGCTGGCAATTATACATAACCTTCTTTTAATCCTAATTTCACCCATTATAAAATATAGAATTAGCATGGAGACAATAAATCACTTACAGACAGTAGAAAGGTTCATTTATCTTTGTAGAGATGCTGTATGGAAGCCACATCTGAGTTACTGCAATGAAAAGTGGATTTTTGGACACTTGCGAAAGTACATTTGCAAAAATGTTTCCTTTTCAAGATACTGCTTTTTACACATTTTCACTTACACCTGCTCATGAGTTTTGAAGCAAATATTGTTCTGCTTTTAAAAAAGAAGTCATTTCCTCAAGGAACATGATACCAGATACAGAAGGCAACATACAATGGTGCAACCATGACAGCAGAGAGAGGTTACAGTTAGAACAACCAGGGAGTGGTGCTTGTCCCATGCACAGGATAATTTTTGAAAGAATGGAACTTTGAATAAACAGCAGTGACCTCAAACAACTTCATTTTCTCTGTCCCTAATGGTGTGCCCAGTTACAGTCCCAGAAAAGGAAAGGCTGGATATTTTGGAAAATGGAGCTGTCTAGCACACTTGGTATATGCTGTGGACCAGCAATGTATCAACTCTCCTCACATCACCTATCACCATTTTTGCCTTTTTCACTCCCCAGGCACCTGCTCCTCATTGCTGGCCTCATCAGGCACATCCATAGCAATCCTGCCTGCAGACCCAGTCCCCATGCCAGAGTCAGCCACAGATGCTCCTTACACCAAGGCCTCTGATTTTATTCTCTCTCTGGACATCTGAAGATCACTAAGGTTACTGAGGACATACATCCTGTGAAGTTTGCCATCCTGGCAGGCAATTAAGGGTAAGGTAATTAGCTGGACTGAAGCCCATGGCAAAATCACTCCAGGTTCTTTCCATTTCAGTGAGTATTTTGGGATGAAGAGATGCTTCCCTGACACTTTACTCCCTATATTTGTCGGTATCTTTTTTTTTTTAATTTCAAGTTTGCTTCTCCAGTACTGCTTTTCCCTGTAACTGTCATGGCTGGTTTGCACCAGAGATTAGGATATTGATTCATTATCAGTGCCTACACACCGTGTCCCAGGCATGAGCTGCAGGCAAGAGGAATAATTACAGAGTGCTTGAGAGTGCTCCAGAGTGCATTTAGATCTGTGTGCATAGCTATGGGGAGCACTTGCAGCAGTGCAGAGACACCAGGATGAATGTGAGTATCACCCACTGCCCACCCAAACTGCTCTGCCTGGCTGAGAGGCTGGCATCCAGGCTGATGGTGAGGGACCTGGTTGGTTTGTGACACTGGGAAGAGTGGTGGCTGCTGCAGAAATATATCTGGCAAAGCTAGGCTCTGCCAGTGAACCTGTATTTTCATTGAAACATAGAATGGTTTGGGTTGGAAGGGAACTTAAAGATCATCTATGGGCAGGGACACCTGTGAGAGACTGAAGTGTTAATGACTGAAAACAATTGCCCATTTGTAGAGGGGCAGGGTGGTTTGCTGAGGCCAGGTTTGCACCCCCTGAGGGGGAGGAGGTGAGTTTTTGGGTGTGTAATGGCAAGACTCTGGGCCAAATAAGACAGAGGGTGTGAACAATCATCACCAGAGGTTACAAGTTGAGCTTTAAGGCTCATAAGGGGCAGATCCTGCAAGGTGGGATGGTGCTTTTTATGACGCCATCTGCCCTCCCCTACACAAGTCACTCAGTTGTAAAACTCCCCCTCTCCCCTGTGGAAGGTCCAGAGGGTGTTCATCCCTTCTGATGGGGCTGGCTCAACTCTGCTGGTATGAGAGCCAGCTGCCTTGTTTTAGAAGGTGTCATAAAGCATCAAAAACCCCCAGAGTACCCCCAGACTCATTTCTGAGACCTTCTACCAGAGGACTGAAAGCTCCCCCTGCCCAGAAGTAGTACACGGGTGTTCCCACCTGAACCTCAGTTACTGAGGATCCATCAGACTTTGTGCTTTGCAGGCTTTTTCTCCAATCTGATGCATCAAGACAGTGACCATCACTTCAACAAATGGACATCTAAATTGCAACAATCAAGTCAGTCTCGTTGTGAGGTCCATGGGTGGTGACACGTTTTTACTCTTATGCTTTCTTTCTCCTTATTTCTCTTTTCCCTTATGTACTTGCTTAAGTGATATTTTTATGCTTTCATATTGCTACATTAGAATAGATAATAACCAAAATGTCTACACACCTGCTTTCCATTGCAATCAAATTGTTCTAATATAAACCCTACACACATATATTTATAAACACTGATCATTCAGTGTTGTTTCACTCTAATCCACTCCAAGGGATTTATTACCAAGAAATGGTGTTCCCCTTGCCTTTAGGGGAGGGTTGTTACTAATACCTTCCACTAGACCTGTTTGGTCAAAGGCCCGTCTGATCTACCCTCGAACTCTTTCCCATTTTCCACATAGGAACTTCCCTGCTCTGAACCAGAGTCTGGCATGTGCTGAGTGAGCAGGTTCAGTTGCTCCTGTGCACCAGATTTTGCAGTCCCTGCTTGCACTTATTTGTCTGGCTAATTTGTGTGTTTTCATCTGTCGGTTCCTTGTTATTCAGATTTGTTTGTAAGTGGTAAGGATTTGTGTTTCAGTCATGTTATTGCAGTGGAAGAGAAGCTCTCTAGTGGAACACAGCAGCTGTTTAACAGTCTGTATCAGCAGTACGCAAACTGCAACAATGCAGGGCAAAGAACAACGCTCTGCTAAAAATCTGGGAGAACAGAGTGAAAACTGTTACTCGAGGCTATAGAAATCTCAGGTTCCTGAAAACTCTTGTAGGAATGCTAAAGGTCCCTCAATGAGTCATGGTTTTACAAACAGAGAGGGAGTGCTTCTTGAAATCTGTGCCAGAACTGAGCTCGTGTTACAGCACAGTGTATGAGGTGCAAAGTCACAGATAACAAAAATAAAATTACTGAGGTTTTTCTCTTGAGGGCCCTCATTTGAGTATAGCAGGATTCTTCTTTGTTTGTGGATAACTGTCCAGATTGGAGTTTGCACTGGCTTGGTTTAATTTCCTCTGCACACAGTATAATCGCTGGAATAACTGAGCTGGCTGCAATTATTGGCCATGCAATTTCATGCATCCGTGAAAATTTATTGAAGTACAAATCCTTGCATTTGCTCTAATTTGTGCTAATGAAAGGCCTTGGCACGTTTGCTAGTAAGTCTTATAAAGAAGAAGGTTCAGAGGGAATTCAAAGGGAATCACTGTAATGATTTCAAATTAGAGTAATAAATTTGACTTTATCACATTAAAATTAATAAAACTGTTGTTAGTGATTTGATTTTCCACTACTTTGCACCTAGTATGGAATATAAAGACGGATCATTTTTTCAAGAAGTTTCTGGGCATCCACAGTTGAAACTTTTGATCAAAGCAAAACTATAGATTTACATCTCAGCATATTTCTCATAAAAAAATTTATCTCTGAAGGAATTATCAAAAACTACAAGAAAGAGTGGGCTACAGAAACACAAAGGCTATCCAGCTGCAGAATGAGAACATAGTTTAGTGAATATTTAGTTTACAATTTAACTTATGAACTGATTAATGATACAAAGTTATATTTTTTCCTCCAGATGACAGTATAATCAGAAAAGCGATAAAGGTGTCTACTGCCGTAGTGGTATGGATGTGACATCTTTATTTTTCATACCTAAATACTATTTGCCTGAAGAGCAAACATATTGTTCCTGTGCTGGTTGAAGCTGGTCTACAGCAGACATACACATTATGCTTAGCCATGGAAATTCATCTCTTTGTCCGTCACGTTGTACTTCACTGCAGTGAAAGCAAAAGCTTTCAAATGTGCTTTTTCCTTCTGTATTCACAAAAATAATAAATTTCCACATGAATAAAGATGAAGGAGTTGGGAAAAAAAAAGCAAGAAAACTGTTCAGCTGTCTGTTGAAATTCAGCTGTGCTGTATCCTCGTGCGGCAGAATGGCCCCGCTCGCACCCCTGAGGTGGGAAGCACCAGCCCGTGCCCTGCCAGAAGGGTGCTGAGGGCTCTGCTCTGAGGTCTCTCTCTCCATGGGGCTGCTGACTCTGCTGTGAGGTTATAAACAGTGCCAGTGATGAAATAGTGCACAGATAGCGGTGCAAAATCCATTTTGATTGTAATCACAAGACAAATGGAGTGATCTTCCTTTGGTACAAGGTGGGAAGGTAGAGGAGGACAGGTAGCAGTAGGATTTTCTTTAGGGAACAGGCTGAAGAGGATGGAAAGAGGAGACAGACTATTACTGAGACTGATCCTGTTTTCTCATCTTCTCTCTCCTTCTTATTAACCTCCAAATTCTCCCTTCCTTTCTCTTTTTCCAGCTCACCTCAGACACCCCTTCTTCTTGTCACCTCTTTCTAAGTCTCTTCTCTGTCAGGCCAGATGAGTTACTGAGGATCCACCTTGTTGTACCTGTGCTGTCCCAGTACAGTGACAGCGAACTGGAAGTATTGGCCAGAAAATCTGTCTTGGTGCCAAGAAATTACTGCTGGAAGAGCAAGGCCCACCCTCTGGTCCCAAGTGCATTTCCCCAGCCTGGCCCCTGACCCTGTTCAGCTGCTAGCACAGCTGGTGCCAACAACATTTTGAGGAAGAGATTTTTTGGCACAGGGGTACCATATGTAAGAAAAACCACACAATCCTAGCCCTCTACCTGGGGAAACCTGGACACAGGAAAATTTCTATATCATCATGCTCTTCAGCCAGTTCTTGATGTAGAAAACCATTACTCGGCATTCGATACCCAGGTTCATGTCAAGATTCCTGGAATAAAGGACTGCCTGGGTGTCTTTAGTGGCTATTTATATTCAGGTGGAGTATATAATGGCATTAAACTATTTACAGTGAAAGCTATCCTGCAATCGATTCCTCCTCCTGCAAGAAACTGATTTGCAGCACCCAACTGTTCTCTGTTTTGTAGGAGGCATCGTGGTAACACACATCACATGTGCAGGGAGACAAATCCCATGGCCATGTTTCTAATGGTACTGCAGACAGATGTGAAGCTGCTCCAGCACCCAGCTAAGGTCCTCGCTTCATTTTGGTCTCACTGGCGAATGGCTGTTATCATGTTATCACCAAAGTTATCACATTAAAAAGCAGCACTCTGGCATCACTTCCCTCAGTGGGGAGGCACCAAGTTTGGATTAATTATTTTTTTAAAAAGATTTTTCCCCTGCTTGGCATTACCTTTAACTAAACATGTATGCCATAAAATGATCATGGATGGGTAGTGATTTAGTGCTAGAGCTATGGAAAGGAAAGTCAGTCTGCCTGAGTTCTGTAAAACTTTGTCTTACAGACAGCCTAAGCCATGTCTACTTCTTTTATTAACTATATATTAAAGACAGATTTCAGTGAGGAAAAAAAGAAGTAGGGAAAAAAAAATTTTAGGAAAACAGAGTTACTCCTGGGTTTTGGTGATATTTATGAGATGGCTCCCTTTCCAGGGTTTTAGAGCTGCTTTTTTTTTTCCAGAAGGCAATGTAGAACTGCTCTCTAATATCTCCACAAATTGATTCATTGGTCAATTTTTCACTCCAAGTTCCTGACAACCTGGATCAAGCAGCTAAGTAGCAACTAACAACATTTATGGATGGCTGATGCAAAAGAGAGACTGACTACAAGATGATCTCTCCGCTCTGCTTAGCTCTTGGATTTGCTTCCAGGCATAAGGCAGATGGAAGAGGCACGGAGTAACTTATATAGAGACCAGGATGTACAGGGAGAGCACTGTCTTCTGACAATGTTCTGAACCAATTTGAAAAACAGCAGCCTAGTGTTACAAAAGTTATTTTCTAATTTTTTTTGTTTTAAACATTTGCTTTTAT
This sequence comes from Pachycephala philippinensis, assembly GCA_013397055.1. Classification (NCBI taxonomy): domain Eukaryota; kingdom Metazoa; phylum Chordata; class Aves; order Passeriformes; genus Pachycephala; species Pachycephala philippinensis. The sequence goes on from VWZT01015007.1 coordinate 351,266, forward strand.
TTTAAACATAAACTGTCTCATACTACAAATCCCATAAATAAGAATGCCCTTTGAGATACGATAGTTCAGCCATTGAAAGGGACAGGTATGAAAGCTGAGCTCTCTGAATGGATGTAATGACTCTTTTTTGAACATTGTGAGACAGAAGAATTTCTGTCTAGAACTTGTCTCTTTCTCTTTTTTTTCATTTTTGGCTTCCTGTTCACAGAGCAAAAGCAGTTATAGCATGACTTGTTAGTTGGCACAGAACACACTCATCTAGGAGAAGGTACTATGGCAGCAGGTGTTGGGTATCACGTGGTGCACCAGAACCTTAAGAACAAGTATTCTAATAATGGTTTGGGTTTCTGAAACAGCTGCTTGAAACAGGTAATTTCTAACTCTTTTACAAAGCTATATGCCTCCCTCAGCAGGAACTTAACAGCATAAAGAAGTGAAAGACAACTAACAAGAACCCAAAGAAGCTTTAAGGTATCAGAGCCTTAATAGATGTTTTATCAAGGCTTTCTGGGACTCCAAGTGAGAAACTGAAAAAGTCCACGTTCTGAAGAAATATAGGTCCTACTTGCAGACTTTCAGGGCAACAAAACAATATCTCCGTGGTTGGGAATTTTTTATTTCAAATGTCAGATTAGACTGGTCCACCTTCATGATGTGCTTTAGTTTCGAATAAATTTGGGCAGAAAATCTTATGTTTGCAGGAGACAAGGATTTATTCTTATCTACCCTGCATACCACTTACCTATCTGCTTGGTGGATTAAAATTAGAGTAACTCCTGGGGGAGAATGATTAGTGAGCAGAGAAGAAGGAAGTGGCTAAGGCAGTTTATAAATAAATTTATCACCTAACTGCACTTTATGACTTACATATTCTCTGCTAGCAGCAACTAGAGTGCTGCAAATTACTTTGTTACTAAAGAAATAAATATCCATGTCTGTCCACATCAATCTATCTCCTGCTTCATATTTTTCAAGGCAGTGATATTGCTTAAAATAACACATACTGTCTGATTGCAAAATAAGATTGAAGTTAGTTTTAATTGTTTAATGAATCTGTTTTGAGAAACTGGGCCGAGAATTCTTTTTCTGATAACTGCATCTCAACAACCTCTTACAACAAAATTCATAGACTGACTTTAGTTCATATTGAACTTCGAAAAAATTTATTTTATCCTGCAGTACAGTTCCAAATTGGTCATAATGGCTATGTCAAAAGTATGTGCTTCTTGCTATTGCTTACTCCTGGTAAAGAAGAAAGAGGGAGCAGGGAAGGAATTGTTCCCACACAGCACTTCTCTTGGGGTACCCCTGGTACAGCTTATATCACAGCCTGGGTCTTGCCCTCCTGCCAGGAGAGTGTGATGAAGTGACAGAAGGTGGTTGTCCCGCTTCACCCTCCGCAGTTCAGCAGCACAAGGGTCCCAGATCAGCCTTCTACTGGTGCCCATTGAGGAGAACAGATTGTGTCCATTCCTTATGGAAGCGCAAGGTGAACTCCAACAGGAAATGCAGACTTTCTCAGCTCCAGCTTTCCAGGAGGTCCAGCCCTAATGATGTTGCTGCGATAATTATCATGCCCCATTTGATGTTTTCAAGAAGACTGAGCAATGATCACTTACAACATCAACAAGCAAATGTGTTTATGAAGATCAAACTCATGCGTGACTTAGAGACATCCAATTTCACATATTTCATTTGCAAATTGTTCCCTGAAGATTTTATTAACTTTTTTATAAAATCCCTCAGCTTTATAGAAAATCAATTCTCTGTCATCTAAATGTTGTCTTATAGCTCAGCATGCCCTCAATTTATTTTTGTATTGCTCCCTATTAATGGTAGTGTATATTAGAAATAGTTGTAAAATATATGCTGTGCTTTTTTGCTGGGGACAGTTTTAGAGAAGTTTGATAAAATTATATTTAAAGTGAGTGCTCTAAATTTTAAATTTGTATAATTTATATGTCCAGGGTGACAGATTAATCATAGGTGCCTGCATAACTCAAAACTCCAATTAAAATAAACAAAAATTAACTTGTCAGAATTGTCATGTTTGCAAGAAATTAGTTTGAGTAATAAAAGAAGATTTTAAGCCAACTTTTTCTTTTCAATGCTCCCGGCCATAAGTTAATAGAATTAGTGGACTACAGTTTACCATAGGCAATTGTGTGTTTCAGAAGGGACTGATGTAGACAAAAAATAATGATGGCTGTCAGCCTTGCATGAAGAATCCATAAAAATGACCTGCAAGAGAGAAGAACAGTTTTGTGGACTTCAAGCTAATGGCTTGTGCTTGTATAAACACTGATGAAAGGTCAGAGTAACATTGAGAGTCTGCAAAGGCCTTGTTAAAAAATAGTATTGAAACAAATGTTAGGACAATTTGGGGTTGGGTGGAAGTCATTGCTATTGAAAATCAGTTATTAACATAAACATTTGTTTTTGATCACTGGAGTTTATCTGACAAGCTATAATCTTCAATTGATACTGGTTTCCTTCTCTTTATCCCAAACTACTAAAATCAGAGTCTTTTCCTGCACTCTCCAATTATAATTTCTCATCAGCTCTAGCATCTCCAACTCCTCAGAAGAGGGGAGGAGAGGTATTAGGAGTGAAGGAGATGATGGTCAGTCTGGAATTGACTACAAATATTTTTGGAGGAAGCAATATAGGAATAAGGGTGAAATAAATAGGCAAGAAAGTATGGCCACTGAACACAGAGGAGAGTAGTAGTCTTGGAAAAATCACATCTGTGAACGTTCACCAACTAAATTGGTTAAACCAAATTATAAAAGACACCTCCGTTATAAAAATCACCATATTATATAATATTATTTTAATAAATAAGATAATGTTTGGAATTTAGAATATTTACTGCCAGTAAATCCTGGATTTAAAAGACTACTGTATATGAAAGCAGGAGTAGAACCTGAATGTTGCCTTCATTTTTAACTATAAAATTAGTATCTAAACTTGGCTCTTACAGATAAGTGCAAGCACTAACAGGACAAAGCAACCCTTCCCTCAACCATTTATCCTCAAGTAAATGTGCAAAAGTAAAACAAACACACAAGTATTAGTCAAAACATAATGGTCTTGATGTATTAAAACCCCACCTCCATGTGTCTAGCTATGACAGGGAAGTCTTTTGCAAATGGAAATTTTCACACCACAAAATGATGGATTTGGAATGAAGATAGAAATAGAGCAAAGCAAGAACAACTATGTTATCCATAGGAGATAAGAAAAGCTCTCAAGTTTGGCAGACCTTGCCCATCTTGATAACAGACCAGGAGTTATCTATGTAAAATCCTAGCATTGGTCCAAAACTATTTTCAGTTCAAATGGTTCTTATTTAAAGATGGTACTTACATCTGCATAGGAAAAGTACAAAATAAGTACATTGTTAACCTGTGCAAAATGGCTGACTAATGATCAAATCTTAAAATTTGAACCAATGTTGTGATAGTTTAATCATGGCCATGGAGCATGAAGGAGCTCAAATGGGAATACTCTGACAGCCCATAATAAATCAACTAAGAGCAACACGCAGAGCTAGTAAATAAGCTCAGAACCAAATATAGAGCATATGAGTCAGGCACAGAGCTAGAGCAGCAAATAATATAAATAAATATGGAAACTGTAAGAAAGATGTATTAAATTGCTACAAAAGCAAATGCAGAAATACATAGATAAGAGGTAAATAAAATGAAAAATAAAACGTAAGCACTATTGGCAATTTAAGAAAGGCAAAAAATTTTCCAAGTGTTTCATCTGGAAAGCAATACTGACAAGAATTTGAGTGGAGAGGTATTTACATCAGTGTTTGGCTGCTGGAAGAAGATATGGACAGTCGGCAAGGCAGGCCTTGAGTGGAACAGTGGAACAGCCTACAAGAAACCCAGAGGCCAGCTGAGAGACAGCAGCATCAGACTGGGACCACAGATCCTTCAAACAGCTAGTCAGCATGTATAGATCTGGATAAATATGAAATGTTGATTATTGGTGGAAATATTGGGATACAGACCCTAGATAGGTGAAATTACTACAAACCCTAAGTGAAGATAATAAATCAACTCAGAAACACTGTAACCCATCTCAAAACCTCAAAATACCCCCCATAAATCAGAAACATTTGCAAACTCTGAGGCACTGATTGACCAAAGAATGAAACAACCATGGTTTCTTCCTCTTGATGCATTTGTTCCATATGTCAGAGAACTTGAGACCTATTCTAAACCACTTATGATGTGAATGAAAAGGTAAAGGCCAAAGTGATGACACAGGGGCAAGAGTTGAAGCACCCTCCTATGAAAGGGACAGCCTTAACTTTTTCTCAGTGACACTAACACGAATGGAATAAAGACACAAATGGAAAGAAATGTCTTGCAGTGATGTTTGTGTATGAAAAGTTCACCCAGCTCTTTCAGGAGCAGGAAGCCATTTGAGTAGAACATGGCCATAAATCACCGGAGGGCATTTCTTAAAAGCAAGCTGTTCCAGAGTGCTTTCAGCCCTTGCTCCGAGAGAACACCACTATTATTTTAGATGTATGCTGCAAGAAATGGACTGCAATTACTGACAACTTATCCAGGCAGGAATTGTAGCATTAAATGAAAGACAAGTGAAAAAGAACACAAAATTGTAACCCGTCCAGAAATATAAAAGACAGGAGAACACTGAGACTCTTGGACAATAAATTTTCATGTCCCTTTTAAGAAAAGGTCTGGAAAGAATTCTATGAAACACATAAGACAAACATTTACAACTATGCATAGAGTTTTTCCTTTTGTCTGTCTGATGAACAGAAAGAAACCTTAATTCTACTGAAGCGTGCTAGAAAGATTGACGAGACAAATATCCAAGAATGCATCAAAATGTACTTTGCAGTCAAACTGCAATGTCCAGACTACTGAGAAAAGAAATTCTCCATTCCAGAATACAGGCCTGTACAGGAAAGCTTAGGCATCCTGTCTATCAGCAAACAGCCCTGAAGATCTCTGAGATCTAATAAGATGTGATAGATGTAGGAGAAGACCAGGCAAGCCACAAAAGGAAAAAAAAAAAAACCTTAGAGCAGAAGGAAAATAGATCACTTGAACACAAACCACTCATTACAGTGGCCTGATTCCTTGACTGCCTCAGTGACAGATGAAGCAATGTACTTGTTAAGTACATTTATTATCACAAAGTATTATTTGAGAGAAGGGCAACAAATGACAACAGGAAACATTCATGGTCAGATGGAATGTTCATATAGGAAGACAAAATACTTGGGGTTGTGTAAAAGAACAGGTTAAGAACAGAGGTAGTTCTGCAAGATATCCCTTCACCTTAGTATGGCCTGGGACTTCCTAAGCCAATTGTTGGGTTTGTTTATTAGCCTCCAAGGAATGTTTTTTTCCATGGATTTTTCTTTATAGCCGAAGGATTCAATCATTGCCTTTCAGTATGCAGTATGCCTGTGTGTAACTGAAGTGTACTGTCTTTTCATTTCTCCATCTTCTTCTAAAAGCTCTTTCTAAAATACTTCACTGTTTTCTCTAGTAACTGCTGTTGATCTCATGTGAGCTTTCTCATGTGTTCTCAAACATTTTGTAAGTACCATGACTCATACCAACATCTCTTTTCACATGAGGCTTTGCTCATGGGGCATAGACCAGAAAATTAACCCAATATGTTTTACAGGTGAAATATGCATTTCTTAGAAACTCAGAATAGCATAGAGGCAGAACAGCTGGAGTTTTGTTGGCTGTGATGCTGTTTCTGTGAGAACAAAAGCACGTTTGTTTCTCTTCTGCCAAAGTACTGCTGGGATGCTATCCAGAGCAGGGCTGATTTCACTGTAGGTTATACCTTTGCTGCCTTTTATCTACTTACAATGAAGAAAATAGTTCATGCATAGTGAAAAGTATGAACAGCATTGTAGAGTCATCCCTTACTTATCTGCATGACTGTTCCAAGCTGTCTGTTACATAAGGCATGAACACTGAAGAGTCAGTGCTTAGATGTCAACATAATAGACAGCTAAGAAATATCTTGTATGAAGGGGAAGATTTTGTACATCAGTGAAGAACAATGAGCTAATGAGTCATGGATGTCCTGCACGAAATGTCTTAAGCCTATTATAAGGCTTATCCCATTCTAACCCCAAATTATCTCACAAGGTCTGACTGTGGGAAAGGGAGAGATGTTTGCATATTCATCTTATAAGAATTTTCCATCTCTGTGATGCTTAAGTGGGTTTTCTGGGAAAAGAGAATTTAAAAAATCATCTAATTTGGAGCTGTAGCATTCAAGGGTGCAATTAATTTTCACAGCACACTGCTCGTTCCTCCTGCAGCAGAAAGCACACACAACATCCTCCTGCAAGGCCATCCAGCCTGAGCCTCACAGACTCACTGGGCTCTCTGCCCTGGCTCCCCTCAGCACTCACCAGTCAGATGGAAAGAAACAACTGGCCAGAAAATAACAGCAGCAAGTGGAGGAGCTTCTGGTGGCATCTTCCAGAACTTAGCCGGGTCATTCCCAACACCCAAGTCATGATGCAGCCATGGGTGATGGGGATTTGCAGCCCAAACCATTCCCCAGGTCCTGCAGACACTGCTGCTGCACACTGAGCTGACTTGGGGAATGATAGAAATTATGAAATTTCTTCAGGGCAGGGGGAAAATGGTTCAACTTTTGAAGCTCCTCATCAAAAGCACCTGAAGCACTTTCAGTGTTTAGTGTCTTAACAGCTCCATATTAACTTCCTATGTGTTAAGTATTGCAGAAACATGAATACTTTTATCAGTTTTGCCATGTTTGCAGGTCTTATGAAGGCTTTAGTATCTCTTAGCACTTAAAGTGAATTCTATGTTTCCATGGCTTTTTTTTAATTTTGACTCTACATATTTTTCAGATGAGGATATCTTTATTTGTACGTCTTCCCTGAAAATTCAGATTTTCGTAACACATTATAAGCATATAAATGTCCAATTAACACGAGAAAAATCCCAAATAAATTGGAATTAATGCTCTGTAGAAGGTACCATGGTGCTTTGATACTTCCACCTATCCCTCTTGATATCTTCAACAAACCTAATTTAAAATCTATATAAAGTATATATGAATTAGGAGGTTGCTGTCAGTGACAAGCACATATTCATTGCCACATCAGTCACTCGTGTTTCAGAGTTCCATTGCCCTCTCTCTGACTGGGCTGGCAAGTGAGTACAGCTACAGCTCGCTGTCCTGGACATCTTATTAACTAAAGCATGGACAGTGAAAATCTTAGTTACCATGATGAATGAAGCCCTGTCACTGTCTGTATAATTTGGAAAGTACCGCTGACCCTCTGTTCTCTCCTTACTCATCAGGTGTAATTGCTTAATGACTGAAATCAGAAGCTAAATCGTACATTTATCTGCATATTATATATATATATATAAACTCTTCTACAGTCAAGAGTTCTCTGTCTTTTATCCAATTTATTGCTCTATGATAATTTCTTGCCTTTCTTAGAATACATAGTGAGCTCTTTATAAATAATCTTTATTTCTCTATTCACTTCTAGTGAGTGATCTCCAAAGACCAGCAATACTGTAGCAATATTTTCATCCTGTATTAAAGTCACCCACCGGGCATCTGAAAAAGGAGCCTGATTTTTTTTTTAGCCAATCTTGAAAATAATGAAGTTCAAAAAATTGCACAAACAAATAGCAATTAACTATACAAGGAAGGCAGAAAATCTGGATCTCAAATTCAGGTTGATTATAGCTGAAGAATTTTGTAAGAATACACAGTAGCCCACAGAAAAACTGCTACCAGGAACATCCTCCCTCCTCCCCACATCACACCCAAAACCCCCCTGCTCTCAAGGACATTGGATTCTTTATCTAATTCACCCTCCTTGCTTTCTCCCATAGCTAATGCAGCCAGGCAAGCATTTCTGAAGCCAAATATCTGATGAGACTGTCGTGAGTAAGAATAACATTTGAGCTGTGTGAAGCTAAAGAGCCAGGAAAGAATCTGCACCCTAAGGAATGTTTGTTATTGCTGCTTACACACAGCTGGAAAGCCCCATCCCTTTGGTAGCTAAAACAATTTAATTAGCCCCAACTCGAGCTGCTCTGTTATTACACTGGTCCTTGACGAAAACGTTTCACAGCATTTCCCCTCAGTGTTTGCTTTAGCACATCACTGCTAGGAGGGGTATTTTTAAAGCATTTGGGGTCACTGCCTTTTCCTCCTCTCCAGCCTGTGAGGAATGCTGAGTAAGTTGTTCTTACCTGCTAAACTAACATTATTGCCTCCAGGTTACAGCAGTTGCTGTATAAACCAGCAGATCCCACTTAGGCAAGTCGGGTTTGCACTTTACACATGGTCATCAGATCTAATGAGGGATCAAAAAAACCTGCCAAAATGTAATTTTAATTAAAAAATCTGTCTTATAATTGAGCTTGTAATTGAGGAAACTGGTCTAGGGAAGAACCATGAGGATTTTCAACCCCAGGGCATGGATGCTGCTTGTACCATCATGCAGCTGCTCCCTGGCAATATCCATTCAACAGTCCTTGCAATATGTGGCCAGGCCAAAATCAGTGGAAAACAGCTAATGGACAGCCTCAGCATGCAGGTTAAAGAATCAACCTCTTCCCCAAAGTATTCAGCCCACCAGGTTAGAGTTCAAATTGATTGGGAAGGAGTTGAGAACAGGATAAAATTTTTCTGTGGCTATAGAGGGGATTTAATTTCCAAATATTGTTAATTTAGCTCCTTTTACTTAGTGTCTAATTTCATTTGCACCAACTCAGAAATATTTATGATGCCAATTTGTACTGCGATGTAGCACTGAACATAGCCAAGCCCCAAGACTGCTTCAAGCTTTCCCATTGTGCTTTTTTTTTTTTTTGAGAAAAAACCCCATAATTTCTCAGAAAAGGCCCCCTCTAATGCTATATTTTCTTTTGAGTGAAGGGAGAGTAACAGATGAAATTGACTCAAAAATTATTATTTTGGTAAAAGTTATATGAGCCTCTGATGTTCATAAAATGCATTTAGAAGTTGTGCCACTCCCAGCTCAGCCATATGGAAGCAAAATGATTCTGTAGGTTCTTCCTGTAGTTTTATTAAAGCTTTTGTAAAGTCAGAAGCCTATGCAGAGACTGTATGTGAATTTGTAACTTTTACCAGGCTCTTTGCCTTGGGTATTTGAAAGATGTGTATGCCACATTTCAGAAAACTAAAATCAGTGTTTGAGGCATTGCACTTTGGATTATGCCTCTTCTAAACTTATTTAAATGATAACCAAAGCCGTGCAACCATGAACAAAACTAAAGGCAGAGGAAAAGGCAGCGCTCTCTCCCCTGCTGTCCCTGGGGATGCAGGACTGCGATGTGCTGTGCTGTGTTGCTTCACCTCTGATCACAACTTTTTCACCAATACTTATTATAGACACCTCCGTGAAAACCTTTACCTTGGCAAATATTCCTCTTTCTGGATCTGTGGCTCAAACTACTCCTTGCTGCACAGAGCATCTCAAAAAGAGGAGAGCAGAGTCTCTTTCCTGATGTAGCTGCTGCTTTATTCCCTCCTGTTCTTTCCAGTGGGAAAGGGCTTATATGGCCACAACCACAGTCCACATTCTCCTCTATCTTGAGACACTTCACTACTTTGACTCTTTACCCAGTGATCAGCCCCCACCGTGCAAGGCATTGCTCAACCTGGCTTTGTGTTGGCTGTAGGGTACAGACAAATGGCAGCCAGAGTCTGATTCCCTAGGAAATCCCCTGGGAATTTGATGAACCAGCAAGATGAGTTTCTTACAGCTTACTGCTGGAGACCATGTAGCTGAGATGCTTCTGAAACAGTCTGAGAGTAAATTTAGCATCTCACATGGAAAAATGGTCAGTCAGTCAAAATGCACTGCATCTAGAGATACCCTTAACAAGGTAACAGTGCCCTGCTTTGTTCAGTTTAGCTGTCTGTAAAGTACTTTGGTATTTTAAGAGGAAATGCAATGCATTGGCCCTAAAATCGTGTGTGTTCTCTGAATCAGCAGAGCACACACATCACTTTCAGCAGTAGAAGTTCTGCATTATGGAAAATGGAATCTTTGTTTTCAAAAGTAGAGATTAAAAATGAGCTGAGCAATTAATAAAGGTTATAGCTCCAGATGACCTGAGTTTGTGTCAAGCAGCCAATACATAGCCACCCACAGTAATTTATTTATGGGGCAGCTGGTATTATCTAAACTCGGGCCTTTGATACCATCTTAAATACACACTTATGTTTTTCATAGCATTCAGCTACTGATATACTCAATAGAATCTTTCCAATACAAGAATGGACAGATTTCTTCCTCCTTTATATTTACTCAAAAGGCCAGGAAAACAGGCACAGTGTGACGTTTTCAAGAGACTTTTTTCGAAGATAAGATAAGGGAACATGACGTAGATCATCACTCTTTCTCCCTGTAGCCTGGGCAAGGAGGTAGTCAAGAGACCAATAATTCAAATATTAACATCTCTCAGACAGAGCCTGGAAACTACAGTCAAGGCTGGAAACAGTCCTGAGCCATCAATCTTTGAAGGCACCCAATGTCCAAGGACTCTACTTTCCAGGTTGTTTACATTCTTCATCCATCTAGGCTTTGTCTTTTTATTAAAATGCTAGTTAAAACTTTCTTACTGATGAATGTTAGCAGATATTGCTAGACACAATAACACAAGAACATTGTGTTGATTTGTGACAAATTGTTTTATACAGAGACTATATATGTTACAAAACTGAGATGAATTTTTGTCTTTTCTTCATAGCAGTAGAAGAGAAGCAAGAACTATTAAAAGCATTTATTTCAAAAGGTCTGCAGTGGAAAATGAAACTTCTCAGTGTCATATTTCAGAAACCTTGATGGACCTTATTCTTCTAAAATTCCATGTTGAAACATAATTGTTCACAACCATTATTACTTTACTGCATTTTGTAAGACAGTTATTTCTGCCACATGGCTCAGTCTGGCAGTCATTCACTGCTTGGCACCTGCAACTTGTTGTCTTGGGGATTGAAAGTATTATGATGATGCTACTTTGTTGGTAGGGCATATAGTCAATACTGAAGCCCAGAAAAGCACTAGTTATAACCCATGTTTTGACAGCTTGTCAATAATCCTGGTGTTATGATCAAAAGGAGTAGGACCTGTGTCAGGTGAACAGAGAGATTGACCTCATTGAGAGTAGGGTGAAAAAAAAAAAAAACCCAGTTAATTTTATTGCCAGGAAATAAGCTGAAGACAACAGATTGCTTGGCAAAAACACACTAAAAAAGGCAAAGTGGACAGACCTTCTGAACTCTACAGTCAACTGGTTATTAATGGGAGAAATAATCAGTCATTAGATAATTGTGCTTTCCCACTTGACCACTTTCAAAGACAAGTGAAAATAAGATCTTCAGAGATTTTTTAAATATTCCATTTTAACTGTTCTGTCTTGTCTTTCAACACTATCACATCCCACAAGTCTTTCAGGAATACACACAGAAAAGCTTTATTAAAAAATGATCTATGTTTTGTACTTTCATATTAAAAGTTAAGCCAATTTCAGTCAGCACTGAAGAAATATCAGCCCAAGTGGATATCAGGAGTTAGAAATGTCTCACAGAAACAAGAGGATTCATGGAAGCAAGGTATAGGAATAACTGAAATACTTTTATATCTACATTATGTTATATTATATTTGAAACTCGTAAGCCCTTGTGTCCCTCTGGGTGGAAAACGCTTCTTTAATTTTCATGAAGGATGAACTTGGTGCCAGTTTGGAACCGGCTCTGTTCCATGGTGGGCACCAGGGGGAGGATTTGAGTTTAGCCTACTCGAGGCACCACCATGCCGAACTGAGCCCCTCAAAAGTGCTTATTTATTTTCATTGCCTTCACAGAGCACAGCCTTTCAAATCACACTCCTGTGGTCTTTTAAATCACAGCTTAGTTAAGATGCTTAAGTAGCCTGAGTAGGCAGTACAAAAGTTACTTCATACTTCATCATAATTCCTCGGAATATTACGGCAATTTAATTACAGTTCACCCCACCCTTGTTAAAAAACTTGTCTAAAAATAATCTCGCTTTCATTAATTAGAGAATCCACATGAAGTTTTTTGTTTTTGGTTAAGGTTTGGGTTTTTTTTGTGGTGAATATGTGTGATATTTAAGGTCTCAGTCTATTTCAGCACAGTGCTTGAAAGGCATAGCAATTAGTCAAGAAGAAATCACACAAAAGGAAATTAAATAAGACATAAACAGAACAGATATCACATGGCAGCATTATTAAGGAACTGTTTCTCACATGAAGAGAAGGATGAGTAAGAGGAAAAAGCAAACCCAGGCTGGATCAAGCAAGGTGATTTCAGTAAAAAGCGGGAAGCACTGATGACAACATCCAGGACAGTAAGAAAACCTTATTTGGAATGGTATTTTGATCAGGTTGACCTAAAGGAAAAAAAACCACCCCACAAATAAAGGGAAAGGTTCAGTGAAATGCTGCTAGGGAGCTCAGAATCTGTCTTGCAAGAGTAAAGACAATTCCTTGTTACTCTTAAGAAAAAGTCTTAGGGCAGCATAATTTTGCTCTGTAAATATTCTAAAACAAATAGAAAAAGGATTCAAGCTCTAAAACAAAGCCAACCCTCTTGAAAGATCAGTGCAGGTGGGGTCTGATACTCCACATTGTGTCCAGTAAGTAAACAGCCCAAATATTTCTGACAGCAGTGGTGCTTAACCATTCTGCATTCATGAACTTTGCATGTTATAAACTGACCTCTGAAAGCCACAGAAACATATCCAGACATAGGACTACAATTCATGAGCCTAGGAGAGACACTACATATGAATCTTTAAAGAGAAAAAATCACCAAGAAAAGTAAAGTAATTTAAGTATGGCTCTGAATGTTCTGGGATAGGAATGCGTGAAAAACAATGTTCCATGAAGGAAACCATTTATGTGAAAGCACAATCTTTGATCTTGCTTAGACAGGAGGTTTCAGGAAAATGGAAATACAGGAAACCTTGCAATTGAACAAATATTTGAGATTGATGGCACATTTCAGATGAAGAGGGAATCAATAATTTAATCATTCCATCATCCTTGGCTGAATTTCCTCTCTACCTGTAATAACTCTAATGCTGATCCACCACACACAAGCAGCAGCAGAACAGACGTTGTGAGAAGGACTGTGCAACCCCATCCAGGGAGTTATGCTTGTCTGAACTTTCATTCCTTAACCTGGCAGTACTACACAGGAACAAAACCAGATCAGCCTTATACCTAAGTCTTCAAGGAATGGATTTCCAACATTTGCTGGAGCAAATGTAATTTCATCATCTGTATCCAGTGCTGAATTGCTCAATGTCAATACAGCTCCTGAGAGAAGACTTTTAGATGTGGATTCACTTAGGTCTAGTGAAAATGTAAAACCTGAAACTATAATAAATTCTGGCCCCAGGAATTATTTTTGTACATGAAAAATTACTTAGGCATACATATATACACAGGTATGTTCATCCTCCTTAATATAATTGAAAAAGTTTACATTTGATTAAATCAGTTTGAATTTTATGGTTCGTCTCAAGGCAGAAAACTGAGGTAATCTTATTTTACTCCATTCTTATTGGTCTCTCAGTCCTTATAGGAAGTAAAAGAGCATTTGCAGGGGATGAACATTGCAACTGGTGATGCAGGGAACAAACAGCAAGAGGAGGCTGAGGCACTGAAGAACAAAGTGGTTCATGCAGCTGAATTGGAAAGAAGGATGAAGAAAGAGCCTGGTCTTCTTCATTCCTATTCTAGTGTCTTTCTTGATAGAAAATCTTAAAACCTTTCCCTCCTCTACTGGAGTGGTCATCCCTGAAAGCACTGAGTGGATTAGAGGGAAATGTTGTTTAAGCCCTCTGTTATTTAATTCTAAAATATATCTATAAATTTTTTTTTGGNGGGGGGTTCCATAAGTATGGATCTATAACAAAAGAATTCCATAATTTAAGTCTTTTACATGCTCCAAAACTCATTCCTGCAACAGCTACAGTTGCTCTTATGCTTGACTATTAAACGTCAGAAATCAGATTTTACAAGATAGATCTTTTTGTTTTACTCTGAGGGAGCAGGCTAACCCCATTGTGTGATGTATAGTTATAGAAACTGGTAAAGTAGCATGTATATGTGGTAGCAGTAATAGAGAATGATTTCCAGTAATTTTATCTTTTCTTCTGTACTGAGTTTTAGAACCACCAAACAACAGAGATTCATCGGCCATCTCAAACATCCCTTAATTTACATGAAAATCCCTCTGTTTACACAAATATATTGGGAGAGCAGTGATTAATTCTAGTAAGCTAGGCAGGTAATTTAATTAGCTGGTAAGAATTCTGTCTTGAAATGTCTCATTAATTTGTTGCAAGCAGCTATCTCCAAAGTGCATCTATTAACCCTATGCAAGGGTATATTTAAATGTGACATGCACACAAACCCAGGATAGTTACAGATAGATAACTGCTTTTGATAACTTGATTGGAGCTGTAAAAAGCTTTTGTTCAGTCCTTGACAGTCCAGTGTGTTCAGTCCTTGGCAGTCCAGTGTGTTTAGCATCTTTTAGATGTCAGCAACTCAGCAGAGAGCAAGAGAGGAGCAGCTCCTGAGGGGTCATCACTAAGCAGGGGTGTAGGCAGGAGCCTTGGATGTGCTGCAGGAGACACACAAAGATCTCCTCCTGCCTCTGAAATCATTCTGGAAAAGAAATTCATCACAGCAGTGCCACAAAGATCCTACTGCAGAGGGCAACCTGTGTTGACAGGTAGAGAGAAAAGGACAGAGTTTTCCTCACAGTCTGAGATTCCCAAAGAGGCCAGCAAAGAGACAGCAGACCCTTTCTCAGATCTGATCTATTCCCTGCACCGAAAGGAAACTACTTCTCTGTGCCTCAGCTTCATAACAGAGACAGGTACTGAGATGATGGGGTCACCCAGCTGACAGCTCACTCACTCTTTTTCCCTTCCTTCCAAGTTACTGTAGCAGCCAGAAACTATTTCACTGTCTCATCCCTTGAAGGAAGAACACTCTGAATACCAGGAAAAAGTGAGGAAAAAAGCTTTATGGGCTGCTTTAAGTGAGCTAGGCTTCTTCTGGAAGGAAAATAAACATATTTTGACCTGACAAAACAAGCTTTAATGAATCTAGGGATTTATAGATTTAGGCTATGTCAAAATCAGTAGGCAGATAACTGCTGCAGTGTAAAGCTGCGCTCCCTGCCGCCGATGCACCAGCTTTCCTCTCTGGGGGAAGAGGCAGGGTGGAGTGGGGTGATGTCTGCCTCGGGCTCACCGGGACACAGCTGTGTGCCAGAAGGCACCTGCAGGTATTGAGGTTAAGGTCTCATTTCCAGAGGAAGTTCAGACAGCCTCAGAGGGGGCTAATGAGACACTGCAGCCCCTCGAGAGTGGCTCCATGCATCCATGCTGTCCCTGCTCCACCCCCTGGCAGTGACAGCGTGGCCTGGGCACACGGCTGGTGGCCTTGTCCTCTCCTGAACAGCAGGTACCCACTCCTCACAAGCTCTGCCATGAGTCACAGACAGGCTTGGGAGGCAGCTGAGCTCCACCTAATCCTGTGAGGAGTTTTCTCTGCCATACCAGGGGACATCAAGTGGGACAAGGCAAAGCAGTAATAAGTGCCTGGCATTAAAAAGCTGATCAAACAGTTGGTGCCCCTTAATTAAGGAGCTAAATCAGCAGGAACAGAGCTAGGTTTGATCGTCCTCTCAGCCTGAAGGGTTTCAATTATGTGATTTTTTGGGACTCTTACAAATGTATCATTCTACATGACCTATCTCTTCTGTAGCTGCAGGTGTTCTCCTTCTGGGTCCCCCTTCAGACCCAATGTCCAGAATTAACACAGCCAGGAAAAAATCAATTAATTGCACAAACCTGCCTGTGCCACCAAGCTGCAGATACCCAACAGGCACCAGAAGGATGCTGAGCCTGAAAACCATCCACTTTGTATAGGAACAGTTAGAAATGCTTCTGGATGATTTAGGAAATTCTTCACCCCATCCTGGTCTGGACCTTTGAACAGAGGAATTCCCAGTCACAGACACTCCAGAGAGCACCCAAACTGTTTGGCTTCCATCACTGCTAACATCACACACAGCCAGGGAGACACCCTGGACTGCCCAGGCTCACAGCAGTAGGAATATTGAACATAAAATTTAAATATTGCTCTCTCCCGTACAACCACAATTAAAAGATGATGGTCACAGTAATAGTTGGGAAACCAAATTCAGACCAGCCTTGCTCCCAGGTGGAAACAGCACAGGTGACTGACCACAGCAAGGACAAGGAATGAGGTGTCAGCTCTGATACCAGAGGCTGGGAACAGGGTAGGTGCTTCTTTTTGATAAGTATAAAATGGGATGCTCGAAATTACGTCAACCACAGACAAACATGCCTCCAGCAATTATAAATTTTATGGCAGAACTCCCTTCTCAGTTGCCTCAGGCTGTTACGTATACAGCTAAATAGGATAAATTGTCTGTCTCATCTTTAGAGAGGCACATATAACACAGTCTAGAGCAAAGGCAGATGTGCCATATTATATAATATCTGTTTTATCTGACAGGTTAATACAGCCAAAACTGTCAAGTCCTCCTCCACACACACATGCAGGAAGGGAGGGATACTGCTGTTAATCTTTGCTAATAGATCTACCATACAAAAAATTTAAACTAATTCACAGCACTGTGGCTGGACACACCATAGCTACTTCTCTGTCACCTTAGGTCGTGAGCAAAGGTCGATGATGACATGAAAATCCTTGACTTAAGCTGGTGCTGGCAATTGTTCCCAATTGCTACATTCAGGTTTAGGAAGCCAAGGGCTGCCTCTGCTCTGCAATAGCTGTGTACTTGGGTAGAACCATACAGAGCTCCAGGGGTCTGTGCTACAGACAGTATTTGTTTCTATATGACCTGGTCATTGTCTAATCTACCTCTGTGATACCAAAAACACTGAGAGGGAAAACAAAGCAGGGAAAAGATAATAAGCCATGAAAATATCTGTGACCTTCTGGAATAATTTATGAAGTCCAGCACACAGGTTAAGATCTCTGAAAGTATTTAACTACTGGGAAAATACTCAGGTGCTTAGAACTGATTGCACTTTTTACTCTTTTCCCTCAAAAGAGCCCGACCAGCTTTGGATGTCCAGCATTGCTCAGGTTTAGCTCTGCTTTAGGCAGGTGAATAGCTCTGCTCATAAAACCAGATGAACTGTACCTATTACTAATTGAAAACTGTTTCCTTTTCCTTTCCCCCCAGAAAATAAAATTATGCCAAATAAAGTTAACAAAGTTAGATTCAAGTAAATAGCGATGCACCATATTTCAGATACAAGGAGAAAACGTACTTTCCTTTAAAAAAATATTGTGTGTGTATGATAAAAACAAAAAGAAAGCAGGAAGCATGATACAATTCAGAGACAAATAAGCAGCTCTCTATGACTGGGTCATGAAATAGAGGTAATTGCAGCATGGTCCACATGCCAGGACCTGGGACAGGGCTGGTGTTCCTATGCTGTTTTTGGGAGGTGTCCTCTCCACCCAGACCATGCAGGCAGAGAGGTGTTTCAGAGAGCACCACCACTCTGATGTCCCCACTGCTCCACCTCACAGGGTGATGGTCAATTGTGAAAGAAAAGAACAAGGCCAAGCTGGTGTTGGAAGGTCCAGGCTTTGGGCAGGGACCTAGAGCAAAGCTATGACCCTGTGGTAGGTCTGAGTGCCACATGAGGCTCTGTGTGCTCCAGCACTGGAGTTTTTGGAACCGTGGCTGTTTTGCCATCCCTCTTTTCCATTTCTCCAGAACTGCACTAGAGCAGTTTTCTCCTATGGAAGAAAAGGGAAAAACAAGGAAGGAACTATTTCCTTTGAATTTTTCTAAACCTCTCAAAAATATTTAAGCTTAATTACTTGCTGCACAGAAAACAGTATTTATAAACTTCAGTCCTAAAGTGCTTTTGATAGGTGTCATGTAGGCTGCGACAAAAGCAGTAGTGTCATGTAGTTAAACAGAGAACAACCAAAAAGCAGCTGGTAATGACTGCAGAAGGAAAAAATAACCTTTAAACAGTAGATCAGGAGCTGAGGCTGAAACAGTGCAAATATCCCAGGGAAGGAGAGATGAGATTCCTGACTGGGGTGAGACAACTCATTTGCAGCACTACCATGAGGAAGGCTGTGGCCAGCAGGCCTTTCAGAGATCTGTATTTCTCAGGACCAGGTTATGAAACACTCCTGCAATGCTCTGCAAAGAGTACTCACACTTCCTCACTAACTTTCACCAAAAGGTCTGGGTTTTGTTGTGCTGCATTTTACACCCTGGTAAACCTGAGCAGGGGAAAATGTTTGGTGGCACTCTTCCAGTTAGTTGTGCAGTAAACAATGCTCTGAGAGTCAACTGACTGAGAGTGAATAATTCCTGTTCATGCATTGCACAATGTATAGGGTTCCTCAGCACACTTGGGGAGCTCAGGGACAGGTTTCAGCCCTGCCTCTTCACACCACTCCTGGAAGTGCATCTGTACACTTCCATGGCTCCCACCAGGTTTCCAGAACCACACAATTGCCACTGGTCCAAACCTGATCTGCCAGCAGCACCTCTCAGGGAGAACAGGCAACAACAGTTGGTCAGAGCCATGATGGTTCTGTAGTTGATACAAAAATCAAAAAAATAGGGAAGCATAATTTCTGGATGGGATCTTCAAAGGATCCTAAGGGCGTTAGGATTCAAATCAACAGTGGGTTGGAGTTACTTTGAAAATCCCAGTCTTAATCATTGAGGTACTGCTGTGAGAACTCAGCACTGTGCTGTTGGGTAAAAGATCATTTTACCACAGTCTCTTTTCACAGCAGATTATCCTGCACTGACAGTGATTAATAATCAAGAGCTAGTCATTAAGCTTGTATTTACAGAAAACACACAGATGAAAATGATGACTAAGGAAATGGTACTACAAACTGACCCTTCTCACTTCAAAGAATGTGAAAGGTGCAGCAGACTTTGCACTCACTCAAAGATAAATATCTAATTACACTTATCTCCTCATCCTGAAAGCTTTAATGAGGAGATTGCACATCTAAGAAGTGACAAAACTAGCAACTACCCTTCTTGAGGGTTTCTACAGGAAAGAGCTAAATTCACCTCATAGAAAAGTGAGGAAATGCTGTCTCTGCTTTCCCTGTGAGTCTTTCAGGGCTCACCCTTTACTGAGAAACAGAATCACTTTGTAAAAGACACCAACGAGACATAGAAACCATCTGTTTATTTGGGCCACTTCTAACACTTCTGCAAGACAAGGTAGATCCTCCTCCCACCCTGTCATATCAGAGACACCCTCCTAATCTTTCTCATGTGGGGTCCCAGCCCCAGAGTCAGCCTGAGGAAGCAGGTTTGCACGTTTCTGTGTGGGACAGTGCAGCTTTGGGTTGTAGTTGCCAGTGTGGTCCACAGTTTTTGTGGAAAAACACATTGGCTCACCCAACCAAGCAAGGAATCACTGTCACGTGCTACAGCATGGAGCAGGATAGAGAGGGAAAGGAGAGGGGGCATGCAGAGCTACTAAATTCTCTCAACTCTCCCATCATTTCAGAGGATAGCAGGTGGGCATAAGGCCAGTCTTCCTCAGCAGTGCAACAAGAACATGCTGCATGTCAGGGCCAGGGAAGTCTACAGGGTGAAATCCATGTCTTTGCAGATCTGGGGATCAAAATGCAAGTTCACAGTGCAGGTGTGACACCGATTCATTTGTGTGTGTTGAGATAAAATGCTGCCAAATCTCAGGCTGTCTAAAGCAGTGGTAGGTATCTATTTGAAGTCATGAATCATGCTGGGATTGCTGGGCAGCCTACTCCATCTCAAGAGTAAGTAAACCATAGATCTGATAAGCTTTGTATTACCTTTGTAAAACTTGAATCAGGCCCTGGGGTGTTTTCTTACGTTAGTGTATTTAAGATTAATAAACCTAAATGTGGTGTACAGTTCAGAGATTTGGGGGGCAAATCCTATGTTTTCCAGGAAAGATAGATGAAATAGATACTTTGTGAAATAAATATGTTATAAAAGAAATAAAAATCAAATAAAAATCCAGAATTTGTGTCTCAAAGGACTAATGTATCTTAGCATTTATGCTGGAATGATTCTGAGGCCTCCAATGTTTCATTTCCCTTGCCTTTGAGCAACATGATTAATTTAAATAGACAAAGAACCAAATGGTAAATCACAATTCCTTTGAAGTTTAGAGCTAAGTCTGCTGAATCAGTATTAAGCTGTTCCTGCATTTCAATTAACTCTTTGAGAAACCACTGCTTCATGGAGACCTTCTGTAATTACTGATGTGAATGAGTGGAATTCCAGAGGTGATGAAGACCTTTCAGTTAATTGATTTTGAGGCTCCAGCTAGACAAGCCATGAAAAAAAGGAGAACATAGCCTTGAAAGTGGTGATAAGTAGCTTAATCTTCAAGGCTTTTTGGTTTTATTTTTTTAAAAAAAGCAGTGAATAAGAATGTTTATTCTCAGAGTTCTTTCGAGAAGCAGCTTCTGTAGTTGAAACAAATGTGTTAGTAGTTAAAAATAAAATCAATGACCTCAGCAGCCTCCTCTAGATGCAATCCTAAACCAGTGCTGACCTGAGTCTTTTTATTTGCAGATTTTTAATTATATGAAGACTGTCTCTTCCTTATTCTGCCATCAGTGTAATGGAACAAAGCCACTTGCAACCTCTTTTCTATAGTGGATTACATTCAGTTTTTTAAATTCAGGAGTCAACAATTTGGGACATGACTTACATTTGTGAACGATCTTGCCAAGGGAGTACCAGAACATGTTTTATGGTGTGGCAAGAGCACTTATCTCCTTTCATGAAATCAAGGTTAGACAAGAGCAAGGTTCATCTCCTCTCCAGGTCATCTGAGATTTATTGTTTCTAAATACATTGGCAGCATACTGAAGCATTGACTAATACACTATAGCACACATAGTTATTATTTTTACAGCACCTTTTCTTTTTCTTATTTCCATGCCTTCCTAAAGTAAAAGGTGATAGAATTTCAAGAGAGCTTAAAATACAAATTTTCACAAATTCCTTGGGATGTAGACAACTTAGACTTTAAAAACTTGGTTATTAAATTCTCAAATCTGATATAGATACACCAAATCTTGTGTAGGTGCGAGAGGTAGGAATTGTCACAAATCAGTGATTCCAAGCAAAAAACATTTTTGGGAATATTATTCATAGTCAGATAAATAAAACCATACAGACAGGTTGCTCCTTCTGTGCTAAACTTTGTAGAAGTAGATCTACTGTTGTAGATGGGATCACTGAAATCACCAAATAAATTCATGCTGTGCATTGGCAGAACTGCTCCCTTGGGTTCTAGGCCTCCCACTACCAGTATTGACTTTTACACCTTCACAGTTTGTTGCTTTGAGCCTTACCATGCCCCTTTATACACTTGGCATAGTATTTCTGCAGCTGCCAGTACCCACTTGGTGCTACCACATGTCCAAACCCACAGCTGGATCCCCCTTCCACCTTCAGTTCCAACATGGAACTGGCCAGTCTTAGCTTTATTGCTCTTTCTTACTCTTCCCCCCCTTCTGGCCTTCTCTGGAGTGGCATTTTGTTTTGGAGAAGAAAACCTTTTGTGTTCGAACTGGAACGTAGGAACTTAGAAATGCTGTTTTGAGCAAGCAATTCTTTTATGAAAAAAAGTTTTTTGGTGAAAAGCATAAAGTACCATTACAAACTCTTGCCTTGGAAGCCAGTCAATAGTAACCTGCTTCTTAAAGATATAAGCTGAAACTCTTAATGATTTGGTGAAAAGATAAAAATTGGGGTATTTTTTGAGACAAAGATACAGTTTGATTTATTTTTTAATTCGTATAATGAACAGTTTATTTTAGTCCTCGATGAATTAATGTGACTAACATTTTTATCAGAAGAGTTTATCAAAATCAGTGATAAATAATGGTATTAGACTTAATATTCCAGCCTCATTTGCTTTTCACACAGAAATTCATAACAGCCAATAAAACACAGCTGTGTAATATTGTGCTAAAGCCATAAACACTGTATTTGTAATGTTGACATGTAATAAAAAAGGACAAAAACTATCTTCTAACAAAAGAATATTCCAGCCAGACTCAATAAATGCTGAGTTTGGGCTCTTTGTAATACAAAACTGTGAAAAAATAACAAACATGAAAAAAAATTAATTTTTTTTAGTGAAATGAGAAAATTAATAATAATTGTTTATTTCTCCCCCTGTGTGTCCTTTCTCTCTCCCTCCCTGCCTTTTCTACCACTTTAAGGAGGCAGTGGAGAGGGCCAAGGTGGAAGGAAGGAAGGAAGGAAGGAAGGAAGGAAGGAAGGAAGGAAGGAAGGAAGGAAGGAAGGAAGGAAGGAAGGAAGGAAGGAAGGAAGGA
>VWZT01015007.1:373772-384903 GCA_013397055.1 Pachycephala philippinensis
AGGAAGGAAGGAAGGAAGGAAGGAAGGAAGGAAGGAAGGAAGGAAGGATGGAAGGATGGAAGGATGGAAAAGGTAATGTATACAAATCTAAAATCTGTAAATTACTTTGAAGAAATAAATGTGTTTTAAGCCTACAAATGAAAATTATCTCAATTTTGTGTGTGATTTTTTATTTCAATATTCTGATGTTTTCCAACTCCCACTTGTTTGGATATCAGTGAATTACAGTCACATAAAGTATCTCATACCATGGTCAGATTTGTTCTTTTGTTGAGTAGTCTATTAAATAACTGGTGAAAGCTCATATGATGCAAATTAATTTCATTATCACTACCAAGTCAGAGGCTTCACCAGGAAGAAAAGGGCATGAGGAAATATGAAGCATGACTTCCAGTTCCTTACCAATCTCCCTGCCCCATTTCCCTCCTGGGTTCACAGAGCACAGCCTGAAGTACCCATCTGTTTCCAACTAAGTGTTTCAGGCTCTGCCTTTTATAGAGGCTTTTTGCTACCAGTCCAGAAACATCCTAAAGCTCTGACTCGAGCCGGACTTGTGCTGCTCTCCCATGAAAACACAAATTCCAGACAGAGAAAAAAAATTTCCTTTGCCTCTTTTAGAGCTGGTGGGTGCTCAGAGATACCCAAACACCACTGAAAACACATTAAATGTGTCTGTATTAGCAAATACTGGTCCACTGACCTTGATACCACCCATGAGCAGAGGCCGTGCAGCCACAACATTTTACAACATGTGAATCTGAGTGCTGCAAAATGGGGTATTAAAGGCAGGCAGGAGGTGAACACTCATTCCGTCCCAAAACAAGCTGCTACCACAGTGCCCAGAGGCCCAGCACACTCATTTCAGCTGGGCTCAGGCAGGAACACACAGAGACATCAGTTCTCATTAGCTCTGCCACAAACAGGGCAATGGAGGCTTCTGGGAAAACTCGATCGAGGAGGGGGGTGAAAACAACCATAAACTGCGTAATGTTTCTAATGTCTTCCAGATCTCATTAATATATTTCAAATTGCATGGAGTGGTTTGAGTTTATATATGATTTGATTTCTTATGATCAGTGACAACACAAGCAATCCCCAAACTGCAGTGGCTGAGATTTCCCCTGGAATTACAAACTCACATTTCTCTAGAAGTGTCTTTTCAGAAATACCAGCTACATAGTTATTATAGTTATACAGAGTACATATATTCATTGGTTTTTACTGACTTGTTTAATTGTTTATAACTAGAATGCAGTTTCAAACAGAATTTATTGGGCTGACTGGAAGCTGCACAGCTTTCAAGTGTGTATGGAGCCTTCCCAGATTCCATTTTACCATTTTCATAGCCAGAGGCCACTTTGCTGCCTATTTAGTTTGGTGCCTTTATAAAATAATGCCATCAATATACTCAGACCGGAATAAAAAGGCACACATTGACCTTCTTTTTGCCAGTACCTCTGGGCTGTTGTTATTATGTTAAAGATCTATAGGTCAACAAAAAAGCTTATTAAGGTGAGGTTACTGGATGAAAACAAGACAGACAGTGGGGTTAGTTGTCATCTACAGCTCAAAGCTATATAAATATAGACTTCTCCCCTTCCTTCTCTGTTTTTTTAGGAGTGACTTTAGCGCTTTTCTACTTGGCCCCAATTAAATGGGTTTTGTGAATCTCTGCTCAACTAATTTCAGGTCTACAGAACCAAAACAGCTCAATCTTACTCTATAGATCCTCTGCTGCTAGAAATTATTGATTCTGCTGAGTATAAATTCTCACAAATTATTGTGAGATTTCTTACTATTTTTTTCTTAAATCTTTTGCCTTTGAAGATAGGTGCAGACCTACACTGTTTCCCTATCAACCCCCCAAAAAAAACAACCCCCCAAAACCACCAGAAAAACAGAAGAAAAAAAAACCTCTGAAAAATCAAAATCCTTGAAAAATTGAAGCAGTCACCATTGACATAATTTTCATTCATTTTGGCCAGCCCTAGTTCAAGTAGAGTGTAGCACAGTGTAGCATTCTGACCTGAAATAAATGACCTGCCTGAAGTTCACATTTATCTGTTCATTTCAGTGCAATTTAAGTAGACCATCTGACCTAGATAAACTATATAGGTTCATTGCATAACACAGGTATGATGAAAGAACAGGTTGCTGAGAATATTTTTCATTATTACACCAAGAGAGTAAAAGGCCCAGTGCTAAGAAAAATAATGTTCCAAAGAGCATAGAAAAAGAGCAAATAGGGAGAAAAGAGCTATTCAAGTAGATGGCAACAGGTCAGATATTAAAACTTCAAAAGAGCTGGTCACAAGGGAAATTAAGAGAAACATTTCAGAGAGCATATGATTAAGATGTGTATAGAAGCACTGCAGTCAGCAGTGGAAGCTGTGCTCCTGCTTCTCCTTTGATTTTTATCACCCTCATTTCAACAGCACCACGGTGTCACCAGACAAAAATGAAAATGTGACTGCAGTGGGCTACTCTTATTCTGAAATTACCAGAAATTAAGAGGCATGGACTCAAAGCACAAGCTCGAATTTGTATTGCACAGTGACTTAACCAACATTACTGTTTGAAATACGGATTTAAACTGCAACTGGTGATTCCCCTGTTTCCCTGCTGGAAATGGAGAAATTTCCATCCATAGTGGTGACTGTCAGTTCTGACCCCAAGTACTTCCTCCAGCTGATCCCATAAACGATTGTGGGGTGGGAGAACATAACGTTTATATAGTCAATGGCAAATAAGAGCAGAAGAATGTCCCTGCAGGGGAATAAATGGCTTCCCCTAAAAGAATTCTCAGAAAACTCATAAGGAAAAGCCTACAGATCTGCTCTTGCAGGAGGCAATTTATCCTAGGAAGGACAAGATCAGTGGCAGCACAAGTTCTTTTGCTCAATCTCTCTCTAACACGTAAAAGTTTTCCATTGCATATTTTTTTGATTCCTCTATTTTTAAAACAATATCCTTACATCAGATCCAGTCAAATTTGAGAACCAATCATGCCCTGGCTTCAGGCTTATGCTTCCCTAGAGAACATCACTTTGGCCTACCAAAATAACACTGCAATGAACACAAAAAGAAAAATCCCCAAGCATTTATATTTACCCTCATATTCAAGTGTTTAAATTTATTCAACTACTTTGAACTCCTGAGTACACCAAAAAAAGGGAGACACCAAATAATAAACTCCATATTGTATTTTTTTCTCCAAAGTAACAGAGAAGGCAGTTTTACTTGCTGCTCTGAGTTGGCTAAGATTCCCATGAAGTTATCTTATTTTCTTCTCCTTTATGCTCCTTTCTTCCTCTCTCTCCCTCCCTGCAGCCAAGTCACTGATCTAGTTTCTGAGGTCCTCCTGCCAGAAGCTTGCCCATCTGTTCGGCAGTGTCTCTTTGTAATGATGCTGGCATTATTTTTTTCTGCATTTTGTTTTAATGGTGTTCATCAGAAATGTGCAATCTTTGAACCACAGCCGACTTCTCATCAGAGCGATAACTTGTTTGAGTAAAGCTCTGGAAGGCAGAGACGCTAAATTTTACATTAACAAGCACTTCAGAGATGGGCAGAGATGGGCAGTGGGAAAGCAGAGCTGAGTCACCTCTTAGCTGATGGCTTTTTTAAATTCCATATGCATTAAACAGGAAAGGTTTACTTTAAAATACTTCTAAGAACAGAGAGAGTGAACTGCTGAAGCCAATTAAATCAGGTTATTCAACACGTTGCAATGGACTAACAGTAACTTTTTTAAGCACAATGCTCTTAAATGCTTTGACTACCTCAGTGCTGATCAGAGCAGTGCCTCCTTCAAAGGAATAGGGCCTTAAATACAGCAGGTGAGTATAAACAACCTTTCTCTCCCTTCGACCTGTGATAGGTACATTTTACTTTCTAAGAAGGCTCAGGAATTCATAGACTTGTGGGACACATTTTCCTCCCACTATACTAATATAAATCAGAGGAATTCCATTTTAACCAATTGATTTTCCGTAAGCCTGCATAAATGGAACATCACAAGGTCTGCACCTTTTTCATCTTTTCTATTTTGAAGCTCATAATTTTCACCAAAAATTACCAACTAGAAGCTAATAATACTTTATATATTTAGCATATGCTATTCTATAACTGTTTCCACAAATCCTGCATCACCCTTGACGAGAAATTTAAATGAATACTAATAGAAAAGAAAAGATCTATAGGTTAGCTGGGTAAGAAATACGTATTTTAAACTCAGAAGACATACACTGCTCTCTAGTGGCAAGAGAAGGAAGTCTAAATACACTACAGCCCATAACCACACATAGTTTAAAATGCAGGATTTTTTTATTTGTTGCTTCTTTTCTTCAATAGAGAAAAGCAAGGTCAGTGCCCTACCACTGTTTCTGATGTCAAACCTCAGCAGCCAGTGTTTGTAACCGGCAGTAGGGTCTGCATTTTAGCTACATTTATGATTCTTCTGTGAAAAATGATTGCAGCATTTCAAACGCTGGAACGTTTTTGTAAAATTTTTATAGTTAGAAAGAAATATTCTTGATAAAAGCTTAACCAAGACATCTAAACCAAGACACTACTGTACATCTTCTAAAAATTGGTAAAAGCAACTCCTGTCAAATCAACTCAGTCCAATTTTCTAAGCTTGTAGGTCAACTAAATATTTTCCCATCTTTTGCAACCGTTTTTAATGATATTTTTTGAGAACAATTAGGAGAATTACTTTTAAAAAGATATATTAAGTTGTTTTCAGGTCCCAAAAGTGCTGAAAGAAATGTTTTATTTCCTAACTCAGCCAGAAGTCTAAGGAGCAGTGTTTATTTCCAGCTCTCCAGCACCCAGTGTGTTGATTCATCATTTTCTGCTTTATGAGAGGGAATTTTTGCCAGCAGCAACAGCAAAATGGACCCTGGGTTTATATTCCAGCCTATTCATCCTGCTGCCTGTAATGAGAAGCCATATTACTTATCTGATGCCCATGGCTGCAGACATCAGTTGAGGGTGTTGTGAAGTTAATCTCCCCAACGTTTCTCAAAAAAGCTCTCAGGATCTGATAATAGTTGGTATTTGATTAATAGCTTTGGCAGTTTCCAAAATTCATTTTATTATATGGCTTATGAAAGATAAATCCTACATGGTGTGACCCATGGACAACAAGCCCTGTGTTGAGAGCCAGTTTAAATGAATTTATATATGTCTTTTTACATACGGTCCCAAAATAAAGCTGTGCCTGGAGGGAAGTTATTAAGGGAGGGTCACTGGAAGGGAACTCTTATTTCCCTTTATAGTCAATGGAGAGAAATTTATGCTTCCCAGAAAGAAGGTAGAGGCAGAAATTTGTTTGACCTCCTTTAAATAACTTCTCTGGGCTGAGATGAATTACAGCCAGAAATGTCCTTTTCTCTGCATTGGTTATAGAGGGACTGGGCAAGCCAGCTTAGAGAGGAGTTTGCCCAAAGGAAAATTGATGAGGCCCTCAGGCAAAAACGGAGCAAATTGACCAGTCATGGTTCCGATCTCTGGCGTTGAGCAAGGTGGGATGTCCATGCAGTGTGACTGGAGCCCAGAGTCTGGCCACATGGTTCCTAAAGAGGCCAACCTAGAAACAGAGACCAGACAGGAGTAAGGGAATAAAGGCAGATATTTATTTGAAAGGTCTTCAAAGGTCTGGGATGGCCAAAGGCTACACCCAAGATGGATGATAAGTCATGAGTTCTTCACACTTTCATAGGTTTGGTCCATTTGCATCTCAGCATAAATTCGCCAATTAAACTTTAGCTAATGATGTAATTTCCCCTCAGCTTGCCCCCCTTCTCAAGATGCTGGTTTGCACATTTTGGGCCTAGGACGGGCTGGGTGTCCTTGGAGTGCAGCCTGGAGAGGCTTTGTTCTGTCTGTCTCAGCATGAGAGAGCAGCAGCTCACAGGCTGCAGGACACTGCAGAGTTACACACCGGGAATACAGAATTTGAAAAATATAAAAGTTCAAACCTAAGGCATCACATACAAAGGCAGAATGCAAGTAGTGACGCAAGAGAGATGCTGTTTAGGTGACAGGTCTGCTCTGGTGAGTCACTCTTCTGATTTGGTCACGAGAAAGTGCAAGTCATGCTCCAGCTCACTGGCTGTCATTTATGCAATGCACCTTCCATTTGTGTAGTGAAGCTGCATGTTATCCAAGGAGTGAGGCAGTTTATTGAGTTTTGTAAGCAGAAATATCCATAAATGTACTACAGTAGCTTAAAAGCAGCACAAAGATCTGTTTTAAAGATACTTTAACTCTTTTTTGTCCTTGCAACAGCCATTCACAAAACAAATTATCTAGATTTCAAAGCACAAAAAGTAGTAACACATTAACACAGAAAAATAGTCCTGTAGGGAGTTTTATTTCAACTATTTCATAGGTCCATAAACTAGCTGTATATTCTAAATTTGTTCCCTATGATTTTTCTTCAGTCAGTGAGATGGTGTAGGCACTTTAAAGATGACCAGCATTAGCAGATACATTTTAGTAAGGAATCTTAAAACCACTTTCTGGAAGTGCCCATCTCTCTGCTTTACCTACAAAGAGCCAACACAAGTAGCTATCCTTGTACTTCCATGAGCAAACAGGAAGAGATGGTCCAGCCTTTATCTCTGCCTCTTCCCTTTCTTTCCTCTCTCCCCTCCAGCTCATGTGTTTGGGCCATATGAGAACCTCCTAGGGCCATAACTGTGGAGAAAAAAAAAACCAAAAAAACCCAAAAAACCCCACTAAACATAAAAACCACAAAAAACAAACAAACAAACAAAACAAAAAAAAAAAAAGAAGAAGAGAATTTTAGCCTGAATCCCTTCTGTAAACCACGTCACTGGGGCCAGCCCCTGGCAGCATCAGACAGGGGAGAGCATAGAGGTGGGAAGGAGTGACCAGTTCCACGGGAACAACTCAGACCTTAATGTTCAGCAGATATTGCAGCAAAGTGGAATCTTGTGGTGACTACGGGGAATTTAACTGAAATAATTAATTATTCCTTATCACAAGACAATTAGCACAACTGTACTATTTTATTTATCTCCATGTGTGATGTTTGTTTTTCACAAATGGGACTCCTGGCTGAGAAACTCCAGTCACACTTGGCACCTGTGAGCCTGACTGCTCGGGGTGCCATGGAGAGGGGGTTGGTTGTCACCCCGAAGGGCACAGCAGTGAGTCCAGAACAGCGTCTACAGCAGTGAAAATAAACAACAACTATTGTATCTTTTGCAGTTTGGTTCCAACACATGCACAGTGGATTTATTCAGAGTCAGCCTACATTCACATCTTCATTTTGCAGAAAAGTTTTCAGCAACTCATCCTAACCACACCTCTACCCTTCTGAATCAAACAACATTTTTCAGACGTTCCGAGGCAAGAATTACACACACCTTAGAAACCTCAAGTGTTTATCGATCTTGAACTTAACAATTCTGGGTTTAAAGATTTCATTTGGAGTTACTGAGTGCTAAACTCATTCTGAAGTGTATTTTCACAAAAAAATACTCCTTTAAACATATGCCTTCTTACCTTAATTGTAATCAAAAGGGTTTTGGATCAGTGTTCTCTAATTATGCAAACAAACTGATGGCTGGGATTTTGTCTGTTTACAATGTGCCATTACAATCCTGCATTTGTGAGTCAGCTGTGACATTCTGCAATTGATCCCGGGGCAGAACTTTAAAAGGGCTGTTAGTGTTTGCACTGTTGAACAAATATTCTAAGGTACTTGAAATCCCAAAACCTCATCTGTGCATTCCAGGGCAGTGTATACAGAACAATTGTGCCAACACTACTGTACCCCACGTGAATAGCAAGGAGACAGTTTTCATGTATCAGGGTAGAAATATGGGTCCACAAAAATTAAAATTATCCCAGGATGCAGTACTGTGTTGAGGGCTATAGGGCAACGCCAGGATGCCATCAGACCTGAGGACTCCGACATTTGCAGGCTTTTCAGTGCCACAGAGGTGTGCAGAGCCCAAGAGCCTGGTCAACCTGCCCACTTCCTTGAGAGTTCAGAAAGCCAGATCTGAGATAAGGGCAAATAACAGACAGAAACAAGTGAGAGGGCAAAGCTGGGCTCCAAACACATCACAGCAAGTTTCAATTCAAACACTCAGACTGCTCTGAGGAAGCTGCTCTGGAGCAGCTGTCTTGTATTTTATTGGACATGAACTCCTTTTGCAAACATGGGGAAATGCTCTCTCCTGACATCTGTTTGACAAGTTTGAGAGGGAGTATCAGCAATAGCTGGTGAGAGCGGTGTGCAGCTGAGGACAGAAGGCAAAAAGATGCCTTTTGCAATTTTTCAAGAGTATTTTGGAATGATCCAGACAAAGTGAAACTGAGATACATTGGCTTCTTTCTGCCCTTACTCTGAGTGAGGGGTCCCCAGTTTCTGTTTTCCTTTTATTCTGCAGTTTCAGACAGATACCCATATTTATATGCCTCTCCAAGTAAACATTCACAGCTGTCACTAAAGGACTAGAAAAATATTCTGCTTTCAAGTAGAACTATTGCTAAACTAAAAACATGAGAGAGGCTAAGTCCCAAAAGACTGATACTTTATGGCTCAGTCATGAAGTAAATCTCATAAAATACAAAGGGTGTTGAAAGCTTATGGGATATTTCCTGTCTTAGTGTGGTTCTGTCTTGAGATAACTCTTCCAATAGCATCCACTTTTTTGCATAAAATAGAAAAATATATTTACATCTATTTCTGCACTCACTTTTAAGCCCAGATCTTCATTAAGGGCTTTTCTTCAATCTAATAAAGCCTCTCCAGCACCTCTAACTTCCAAATAACCATGTAATCTATGAAATCAGTATTTTGATGGGGGGTTGAGGTATGTGTGTTTGTGCTCAACTTGGTAAATGAAAAAATTAAACAGTTTTATTCATGTATTGTACTAAAGGGAAGGGAATATTTTGAGTGATCAAGGTCCTTTAGTGCAGGGCATCTGTGAAACTCTCATATGAGACGAGCTGTTCTCCAAGACACACCTGTGACTTTAACATAAAAATTGTAGTATACATACTATGGGTATACATGGCAATATAAACACTTCATCATTTATAATATCATTTCCACCCTGCAATTAAGGAGGAATTCAGTTGAACTTTCAGACTTCCCTTTTTTTTCTCTCTCACCAAAATAACTTAATCCAACTGAATAACTGAATTTCCCATGCTGCTTCTCATTCCTGTAACCAGAGGGTTTGGGGCTTTCTTTGACTTGTTTGGTTTGGGTTGGGTTTTTTTGTTTGTTTGTTTTTGGTTTTTGTTTGTCCTTTTCCCCCCCAGTAAGTCCCTTTGAAAGCAAATATAAACCACATACACACATAAAAAGATTGTAAAGTATTTCTTAAATTAACAACTTGCCTGCTCTGGTGATTTTTTCCCCCCATAACTCAAAATATCTTCAAAATGTTATTATTGTTTTGCTGTGAGATTTCAAAGCTATGGGGACTGAACAAGCAAGGAAAGTAATGCCACATGAGCTGATAGTTCTGCATGCAGACACAAACGTTGAAGCTAAACTTTAGTAAATACACATTTCTGAGATAGTGTTTCTATCAAATTGTCTGTTTGTTTATTGAGAGGGTGGACTTACATGTAAGTATCATAGGGAGTTTTTAAATTTATAACATTTGTATAGCAATCCTTGTTTATTTCATCATCTCTATGGCTGTCGTTTAGGAAAGACAGAGTTCAGAGGCACTGTAAACATCCCACTGCAGGGCACAGCTCACTTCTGTCTGATATGAGCAGGCAGGAGACAATGTGAGGCTTTAAATACACTGTCTTTAAAAGACACCTACTACAGGTGCCTACTTCATGAGAGGTAAGAGATTTGGGGTTTCTTTAATCCTTCTGGGAGGTAGGATTTAGTGCATACTAACAGAGTGCCAGGATTATAGCTACACCTTAAGAGTGCTGTTTTCTTGTTCAAAAGGAGCTGCTAGATCCCAAACATTTCCTGCTTTGCTGATTATAAAAAGCCTGTGCTGCCTCTAGTAGCTTCAGAGTGAATGGGGAACTGCAGATGTGATGTTTGGAAAAAAGCGGTGCAGAGGACGAACAAACAGGCCATATAATGTTTAACTTTGTCACAGCTTGAGACTTTCCATGCTCAAATAAATCCTTGGTCTTCCGACTGCTTTTCCTTATGTAGCATAATCCTGTCCTAGTATTCTCTGCTGCTCAGCATTTTAAGTTGCCTTTCATAAAGCTTGCATATTAAGAATTCATAGGCAATTCTACTCATGAAAAATTATTCCTTCTAAAGCAGAGGGCAAAGGCAATGTTTTCCAAGGTTGCTGGCTGTTAGCAAGATGGCCATTAAAATAAAGCACTCCTACTGCAAAACTGCTTTTTAAAATAAAACCAATTCTTTCAAACTTGCCAGAATTGCAAGTTTGATGACTGAGGCCTAAAACAAGAAAAAAGACAATCAGAGCTTAAGAAGTCCAGTGACAACTTACAGCAAAGACAGAGGGTGACTGATTAATGGAAGAAGCTAACAAGCAAGCCTAATTGTCTTTTTTACCTTCCTATTTTACTACTAGTTAATTAGATCCTCAAGCCATAAAGCTGAGAGAGCTGAGACATGGGAAGTCTAAGCAGTGTCTGTGTGAGCATCCCAACGTGATGCAGGAGTCAGCAGGTGCAGACTCCAGGGTAACTTGGGAGAGGCTGGGGATGGAGAGGGAGTGAGGGCAGGTGACTGAGCCCCAGGACCTGATACCTGAGTACAGTAAATCCACGAGGAAAGCTAGAGTTTATCACCAATTACCCTTAGGAGTCCCTCACCTGAAAGAAGAGGTCATCGTTACTGCTGAATTTTCGGAATATACAATAATTCTCTAAATATAGATTTTATTCACATTGGTAAAAAATGGAATTGCTACTGCTATCCTGCTAGCAGCGGATGAGGTAAAATTGCTCCTGAAGCAAGCACAGTCGTTTCTGCCCTGAAAAGAAAACAAACTATTCCTGCTTGCTTGTATAAGCTTCTCTAAATCTTCTCACCATCAGGCCAAGTTGTTTCTCTCACTGACCCCTTCTCTCTCTGCACAAGAATTTCTCATCTCCATCCATGTAGAAAAAGTCGGGAGAC
>VWZT01015008.1:1650-23664 GCA_013397055.1 Pachycephala philippinensis
TAATAGATATTAATCTATTATGTATTATAAATAAATAATTAACAAATTCATGTCTATTTATCTGAGAAAGGTCGGAAAAACAAAGAGCCAGCCACAGACATCTGTTTAGCTCCCAAACACTGTAAAAAAGCAAAATGGATGATAACAGAATGGAAAAGATCAATGATGTCACCTGACTTTCAAGTATTAAACCATTTTTCATTACATAGTCCACATTAAAGCAAAGGTTTCTTTACTTTTTGTCAAAAAAGGGTCAGTGTATGTGCTTCAAGGTGATGATTTTGTACTTACGATCTTGCTTAAGATAAGCCTTCACAGACTGTCCACTTCCCTGACCATCAGCATACAGAGGGTACACAGTTATCAAGTAACACTTGAAAGGCTTTATACCTAATAAAAGGAATTTAAAAGGTGTTGTTTCACAGACAGTCAAATTGCTCACCATCCTTCTAATTTACTTCTGATTTTTGGCTGTTTAACTAGGTGCACTCGTATCTAATGCAGCTGAGTATTTTCTAGAGCTCATTGATATACCCCAAAATATTAACTAAAGGAACAATAAAATGGTTCACATTCAAATCTAGAATTTAATAAAAAGACTTCAGAGAAGTCAGGGTGTTTTTTTCTAATTTATTTTGAATAAAAAGCTCTTATTTGTCTGTAGCATGAACTCCCAAAATCATTGATCTCAGATACTGATCATAAGCTCAAAAGAACAATAAAGCTGATCAAGTTTCACTGTTTGAACTGAGTGACCACAGATTTCAATTTCGAAAGAACTCAGCCTTTTCACTATTTTAATGGTTTCCAAGAATAACAAGACTAAAACCAAAATGCAGATAAAGCCCCTGTTGTTACATAATATATATTTCAAAATGCAAGGTCAGATACACTTGTGTATTTGACAAAAATATACAAATACTTCCATACACTCACAATAACCAACTTGAAACCCTCAGCATTAAACACGGGTCCTACCATAAAATTCTAACCATCATGAGGATGTTCCTCATCTTCAGAATACTAAGCAGGCTTTTAGAGTGTCCTACAAACTATACGTAGATTTATGAGCTAAATACCTTTTAAGTCTATTCCTTGAACATCTCCGAGTGCAATCTGCCACTCTATTTTGCAGTCTGAGCTGCTGGATACCAGACACCATTCGATCACATATTTAAGAACATAACTGTTAGGAGCAGTCCACCCTACCCACAACTTGTCATGTTTAGGTAATGTTGTAAGATTCTTCACAGGAGCTGTAATGAAAGAAAAGAAAAAAGTGATCAATATTATACAATTCTTCCACTAGATATTCACGATAGGAGCTGTTTTGGCAAATGTTGATACTTTTGGGTTCTTGTAATGGTTGCAACTTGACAGAACCTAAGTAACTGTAAATCTTCTGAAATTTGGAGGTTTACACCTGAATCTTTGTATCAGAGATCCAAAAGCCCTATTAGGCTATTTAAAAACTGGAAGTTAGACTCAGTTTCTCTATTCTCATAGACACTATGTTTCCTTCTTCCAAAAAAAGGGTCTATTTCAAGAGAAAAATCAGAATGGGAATTTACAAGTGTATCAAACAGTCACACTCAAGTACCCTACTAAGTACTTATACCTTATGTATAGTGTGTGTATATATAAGTAGATAGCATATAATGTCCAGCTCACAGCTGGACAAACACATCCTGTGATGGGTGAGCAACTGGCTCATGGGTCAGGCACAAAGAGTTACAATGAATGGGGTGACAGCAGACTGGGGACCTGTCACTGGAGGAGTTCCCCAGGGCTCCATCCTCAGGCCTGTGCTCTTTGACATCTTCATATGTGACTTGGACTCAAACTGGAAGGGACACTAAACAAGTTCCCAGGTGATGCAAAACTGGGAGGAGCTGTTGACTCCCTCGAAGGGAGGGAGGCCCTGCAGAAAGACCCTGACATTAGATTAGAGAGATGGGCAATCACCAACCATATGAAATTCAACAAGGTAAAGTGCTGGATTCTGCACCTGGGATGGGGCAGCCTTGGATGTACAGATAGACCAGGGAATGAGAGGCTGGAGAGCAGTGCCATGGAAAGGGCCTTAGGGGATCCTGGTCAGTGGTGAGTTGAACTTGAGCCAGCAGTGCCCTGGCAGCCAGGAGGGACAAGTGTGTCCTGGGGGCATCAGGCACAGCATCTCCAGCCGGGCAAGGGAGGGGATTGTCCCACTCTGCTCTGGGCTGGGGCGGCCTCACCTCCAGTGCTGGGGGCAGCTTTGGGTTCCACAATATAAGAAAGTTATTAAACTATCAGAGAGCATCCAAAGGAGGGCAACAAAGATGGTGTATGGCCTTGAGGGGAAGCCATATGAGGAGCAACTGAGGTGACTTGGTCTGTTCAGCCTGGAGGATATGAGGGGAGACCTCATTGCAGTCTGCAACTTCCTTGTGAGGGGAAGAGGAGGGGCAGGCACTGATCTCTTCTCTGTGACCAGGGACAGGACCCAAGGGAATGGCTTACAGTTGTGTCAGGAGAAGTTTGGATTGGATATCTGGAAAAGGTTCTTCACCCAGAGGGTGGGTGGGCACTGGAACAGGGTCCAGAGGGAAGTCGTCACAGCACCAAGCCTGACAAAGTTCAGGAACCATTTGGACAATGCTCTTGGGCACATGATGTGACTCCTGGGTTGTCCTGTGCAGGGCCAGGAGTTGGACTTTGAGATACTCGTGTGTTTCTTCCAACTCAGCTGGAATACATCTTATATACATCTTCCAGCTCTTCTGTAATACATATTATATGTGTACCTTACTGAGTACTTCCTCCTGGCTGCAATATTACTTTGTTTGAATTATACCTTTAACTAATTTATCTAATAGTTTTAGAACCAGTGGCTCTCCCTTGGTGTTTACCTGAATCCGTCCATATACTTATTTTTTTGCTTCCTATCCTGGCAGTGTTTGTCTAAGAAAAGGCTGGAAAAAAGGATAAACCAGCCTGTACTTATATTATTGCATAATGAAAAGAACATGAACAGTAAGGAAACAGTGGAAGCAGGTGACAAAACCACCAGGTAAGATACTGAAAATGTGGGAGAGAGAGAGACTGGCACAAACAAATAAAGGAG
The DNA here is from genome assembly GCA_013397055.1 of Pachycephala philippinensis. Lineage (NCBI taxonomy): Eukaryota > Metazoa > Chordata > Aves > Passeriformes > Pachycephala > Pachycephala philippinensis. Next base: position 4,757 of record VWZT01015008.1, read on the forward strand.
TGGGAGTGAGACCAGGAAATTAAAGGAGGAGCAATGGCACAATGGTATACATGTAAGTATCTACCAACCCTTTGATTTTTTAAGACACAAAAACGCCTGATATGCTAAGAAAAGAAACAACAGGGAATATAGTACACAGAAGCTCTAAGAATCAATAACCAGAAAAACAACACATATAGCTTCAAATACTCTGTGAGTACACAAATCCACACATTCCCTGGTACACAAATAGCAGAATAGTTACAAAGGCATGAGACTGAAGATAATTCAGTAATACTTTAATTAGGTGCCCATGTAAAAGGTATTATTTTACAACATTGAAGATTTCTTGTAAAAAGGGCCACGCGGATTTATTTGACAGTGACATTACTGGGACACTCACCTTTTGAATTGCTTGCTGGGATAAGTAGAACGGATTGAGGAGATGCCCCAACACTGTTACGAGCAATCAGAGTCACTTCGTAAGTTCCTTTCGGCAGCTCTAATGTATGGTTGGTGCTGGTAACATTGTATTTCTTCAGTGGACTGGAAAGAGACGATTTATCTCTGACAGTCACTTCGTACTGCAAGATTACTCCGTTGGCTTCAAACGGCTTCAGTGCCTGTCAGAAATACATCTTTGATTAAGCTGATACTGAATACATGTGACAAAACTCTTATTGTTCTTAAGGCACAATTAAAAAATATGAGAACAAGACAAGTTCCATAGATCAAATACCTGAATATTTAAGAAAAGCATAAATAACCTGTGCTTATTTCTATAAAGCAGTAACTTCCAAAGCTTATTTCTGGTTTAAATACTTTTTCTTCGATCATACCTAGTGATTTCATAAAAGCTATTCTGTGAGGATTGTAAAACTTGTTGATAAAACCTCTGTTTTATGTGACTTTACAACACAATGACATAAAAGGAATCTCACATCTTTGCTTGTGTTAATATGACAAATATGACACAGTTTATGGACCAAAAGAAAGCAGGGGGTGGGGAGTGACCATAATTACATTCCTCTTCTCACCCAACTGGACACGGCAGCCTTACTGCACACAAATGTGCAGTGCTGTTTTTAACAACCTTGGCCTCTGCAGTATCTCAAGGCTTAATGGATTTTGCAGCTGGGCTATCACTGTCCAGACAGTGTCACCACGTTTTAGGTTACAGCAGAAGGCATGACATGAAGGTATGCTTTGTTCAAGTGGCAGCTCCAAATCCACAGGACAAAGGAGGTATCTGAAAGTATATTCTGTGTATTTTAGGCCACAGATGAGTGTGAGTTAAATGATGGCCTTTACATCTGTATATTTAATTTTTCATAACTAATTATTATAATAGGAACACTAAAGTCACTTCTCACATCAAAAAAAACCCTATACTATCTGTCAAGGCCATTGGTAGATTTTTCCACTTAGAAACTCATGTTTTTAGAAGAATGCTCAATTCTTGCAATTAGTTTTACCTTCCACAATAGATGCACAGTCCAGGAAGCTGGTGAGTGACTTTCATCAATGATCCTCCATATGGGTGGTCCTTTAGATGGTTCTGATGAAACAAACAATGCTTAATAGTAGAAGTATTTTTATTTCATCTGTTTGAATTCATCCTTTGACTATCATTATATGCTTACTTTCTTTAAAGAAATAAAAACATATTAAAAAGCATTTCCTTACTTTCTCAATGAAAATAATGCTTGGCATATTAAGTGGAAAAATGTCCTGAGGAGATGAGCAAGACACCAGTTCTGCTTTAAGCGTACAGTAGTAAAACAAGCATGAGTCACAATGGTGGGCATCTGCAAGATTAGGCTGAAGGTGACAATGCTGAGTGAGGCATGATCACATCTGCAGTGTGCAGCCTGCATCCAGAGGCACAGCCCTGCATACCTGCCCCCTGCAAACTTGCTACAGTCTGTATGCAACACCGTTCCTACCCCTCATTATCAAGTCACCTAAAAAAAAGGAAAGTGCACAAGAGCTAACAAGGAGACGAAGATCTACTGGCAGTAAGACTCATTCATTCTAAAAGAGTAACAGAACTGCAGTACTTCTGTACAATACTACAGTACATTTTGGCATCTGTACTATGAAAAATTGGTATTCCCACAGCAAATTCCATTTCAAAGTAAAATGAACCAACCTTACAATATTTCAAAGTAGAATGGACCAACCAATACTTCACTGAACAAAGCAATAAAAAGTGGCCAATCTTTTGTGAGGGTCTTAGCCCCAAGAGAAAGTTGATCTCAAAATGAATTATATCTTTAATCTTGTAAGACTATTTTTTCTCAGAGTTCATTCATAACATTTAGTGTATTAATCATTATGAGGTTTTGGCTTTCAACCTCAAACACCTCTCAGTACCAAGTATACAGCATGCCTCCCATCTTTTATGCTTTACATTGTGAGAGGAGAACTAGGAACTGAAGCAAAGGGAGCTCTTTTAATCAGTTGAGTACTTGAATTTGATTCACATGAAAGAGAAGCAACTGTACATATTGCCTAATAGAGATCATGAATCTAACATGACCTGCCTGATGTTCATTTGCTGTTACAGCTTTGTTCTGAGGCTAAAGTAAGACAGGGGTACTTAATACTAGCAGTATTTTTGCAAAGCCAGTCACCACAGCAAAACAGCAACGCAACCTAAATAGGCAGGCAGTCCTGAAATCATCATTGCTCAGCCTGAGACACAAAACACAGAAAATGAAGCCATACTATCATTAGGAGTTGAAAAGCAGAGACTAGAATATTGACATATTTTACAGTATCTCCCCCAGAGAAAGTAAGTTTTGCACAGAACTGAAGCAATGCCATTAGGCATACAAATTCCACTTTTAAACAAAAACTACAACAATCTCTCTTATTTCTTATCTAAGATGACAAATGAACTCAATCAGGATAAAACAGGAAGGATTTCCGATCTGTTTTAACAATGGAACCTGCATTGGTTTAACTTGTTGTGCACTGAAACACTGCAGTGAACAGACTGCTCAGAAAAGATGTGCCTTGGAAGGTACTATGGGACACACGGGATATAACAGAAACAAGACCACAAAGGTGCAAGCAGGAAAAGCTAAAGCACATTTAAAAAAACCAGAAAAACACTGACCAGCTTGACACTGAAGCTAAACAGCTATCACAAAATATTCATAGCAACTGGATGTAAGAATAGATTCCCTACTGAGTATTAAGTGCACAACACTGGCTCCCTATGGGGTAGCGTCAGCATAAGCCAGAAACAAAGCCAACCTTGCAGGCTATCAAAGTGGAAAAGAAATGAAAATGAATACTTTGGTGAAACTTAAAAGTAAACCAGAATGTCTTATTTAGATGCTTTAGTGCATAAGAGGCTACACTTACCATACGCAAATTATTTTATATTATTGCTTTACTAAGCTTGTGAAGAAGTCTATGCATCCTATATGACTAAAATCTTCTGTTTCACAATTGTTGATGATTGTTCACCTACGACTTTTACTGGCCTCCTAAACATCAAGTTGTTCATAAACTAAAGCAGTTGGTCTACTAAGAAAACCTTTTCTACCAGGCAGGATAACTTCTGTTACAGAGAATAATCTTCAGAATAAAAAACCAAGCATAAAGCCTAGATCTCTTCCAGAAGACTTTGAGAATACAGTTTTCCCTGCCACCCCTTCTAGCTGTTTTCGGGGAGCACCTTTGGACCAGATTGGGGAGCTATTCTCATGCTCCCTGACATGCACGGGTCAAGTCAGTGTTGAAAGTAACTCAGGAGAGCTTTGTTGCTTATACAAGAAAGCAGCTCAAGCAAGGATACACCATTTCAGCTGGCCATTGCCAAATTGCTGAGCCCTCACACACTTTAGACGTCAGTGACCTACTTTTATGTATTACTTACGATCTTCAGTGGTAATCCCCGTCTTTTCTTCACTCCATTCACTCCAGTAGCCCACTCCATCTTCCTTCATGCAACGAATGGAAAAGGCATATTCTGTGTAGGGTCTGAGCCCTTGAACACTGAATGAAGTTCTTGGGGAAGCTGTATCTTCAGAAGGAACCTGCAAAGGTGAGACAGATTTTAAAGCTGTTGGAAAACATACCAGTTTAAAAAATTTTGATATAACTTTAGTGAGGTTTGTTCGCCTTTGTCCCGGGGAGGGGAACTGAAGCTTCTTTCCAGGGCATTGTTTCTCTAGGTGAGGCCTGATGGGCTTAGCATTTCAACAGTCTGGGAGTAGCCCCAATGAGATAAAGGCCATCGATGGAACATCAACAGAACATCAGCGCCCGCCTACAAACATCTACCCCAGACTCTGTCTCTGGCAGAGTTGGAGATATCTCCTCCAGAAAAGACTGATAAGAAAATCAAGGAATGAAGATCTAATTAACATCAGAAGCAAAGAAATCCGGATCCAACAGGAGACCAAATACTAAGAACTACACAACTTGAGACCAATGAACACTAACCCAATTCCTTTCTATGAGTTTTTACTGTATAAAATATCTGAAAAATCTAGTAAAAGCCATGTGCCATGGAATGATTCTCTCTGCACACCCAGGCTATGTGTGGATGAGATGATTTCTGTGGTACATCCTGTCCAGAATAAACTAATGCCTTGACTCTCTAATATTACTTTTTAACATGTTGTTAGAGGGTTTTTGTTTTTCCTATAGTTTCAGTGACAAAGGCACTGATCAAAATACTGTAAAGCTGAGTTCTGTGCTACTGCAGCTGTCACCCAAGAAGGCTCCCCACCGCATACACATCTAACACAAACAAGTTTTCCTTCCCTCTCATTTCCAAAAACTTCAATTCTCAAACGCTGTTTGGTAAAGGTTCATTCAGAGTTGTGTGTCTTTACCAGGTACAGGAACATACACACAGTAGAACAGTTTCGCAGCTACCTCAGCACAATCTCATTCTCTTCTTAAATTAGCTTACATCTCTCTCCTTCCTTCCCATATAACTCTGCTGCTTAGTGATCTGTAATACCTTGCCTCACAATCCAGAACTTTGCTAGGTTACCTGCTTGATTACTGATTACAAAATTACTGGTTACTACAAGTTAGAAGTCCAGGATCATTGCTTCCACTGATCCAGAACAGTGCTTCTTCAGTGAAACTGAATATAGTTTTAGAGCAGTTTATAGTTTTGCTAGTAAATTACTTTCATAAGCTCTTTCATTTAATCTTAGGTGAGCAACAAAATGCCAGAAAAGTATTCTTAGTGCATATGTAGGCAAGCAGGCGTGAAGTAGGTAATAGACACAAGTAGGTACACACACCGATTCTTCACGTTATTCCACTTGCAACTAAGGGCTTTTTACAGTGAGGACCCCTGCAAGGGGAATGACTGCAGATTAAACACAAATGCAGGACACTTAAGAGGTTAATCCTTAGGGCAAAGAATTATCAAAATAGTCCAATTTTACCACAGCTAAGCAAGTTCAGCTGATTTAAAAGCTACTATTCCAATGGTCTTGTGCATATGTTAAAAAGGGCAAGACAAGTTAGAAGAACTTGTCCTATCAGGACAACATATCCACAGATCCTGGAGTTGCAGACTAGATCGTGCAGGCCAGTGCTTTTTAAAATATCCGTACAGGTGACCTTAATAAATAGTTTCTGCATCTAAAGCCACATTACTCACAAGGAGCTGTGTTATGCTACCTGGTCAAAACACAGTATTTTGGTAAAATCAGAAGCAGTCTTCCTTCGAAGAATTCACAGAATTCAGAATACTTTTAGGCCTCTGCTGGAGTACTATTGCTCTGAGAGAATGTTTTAAGCAAGGAAAAAACTGAGGAGCTATTAAAAATACATCCACAGATGATGTAGAAGAAAAAACCCCCACAGCTCTTGATGACAAGAACATATCATAGTACTTTACAGGTAAGGCTTACTCCTTACCCTTTTCCTCTTCTTGACTGCATCACACTTGAGGCATGTACACAGGGCAGCCAGATTGTACAGAACTACACAATCATTTAGGCTGGAAGAGACCATTGAGTCCAATCATACAGCTATCACTACTAAATCCACTCCTGAACCATGTCCCTGAGTGCCACATCTAGATTTTTTCACTTCCAGGGATGGTAACTCTACAGTTTCCCCAGGCCAATCCTTGACAATTCTTTCCAGAAAGAAAGTTTTCCTCATATCTTATGTAAACCATCCCTGGCACAGCTTGAGGCCATTTCCTCTCATCCTAAAACTTGTTACTTTGGAGAACAGACTGACCCTGACCTCACCACAACCTCCTTTCAGGTAGCTGTAAAGTGATAATGTCACTTCCAAGCCTTCTTTCCTCCAGGCTGAACAACCCTAGCTTCCTCAGCTGTTCCTTGTAACATTTGTGCTCCAGACCCTTCCCCAGCTCTGTTGACCTTCTCTGGACATGCTCTGCTCAGCACCNCCCCACAGCTCTTGATGACAAGAACATATCATAGTACTTTACAGGTAAGGCTTACTCCTTACCCTTTTCCTCTTCTTGACTGCATCACACTTGAGGCATGTACACAGGGCAGCCAGATTGTACAGAACTACACAATCATTTAGGCTGGAAGAGACCATTGAGTCCAATCATACAGCTATCACTACTAAATCCACTCCTGAACCATGTCCCTGAGTGCCANTGCTCAGCACCTCAATGTCTTCCATGCAGTGAGGGGCCCAAAACCAGGATTCAAGGTGTGGCTTCACCAGTGACAAATACAGGTGGACAGTCACTGGTCCTGCTGGCCACACCATTGCTGATCCAGGCCAGGATGCCATTGCCCTTCTTGGCCACCTGGGCACACTCTGGCTCATGTTCAGCCACTGTCACCAGCACCCCCAGATCCTTTTCCACTGTGCAGTTTCCAGCCACTCTGTCCCAGCCTGTGGCTGTTGTAGCCCACCTACACGTACAGTAAGTTCTAAAGAGCATCCCAGCATGATACAGTATTTACCCAAGGTTTAAATGACATTTAGATCACTGGTTTTGCACATGCATGGGAAGACAAAAATTCATGAATGTTCTATACGTTGCATGTTCAGAAAAAATGTCAAAATAAACATACTGCACTGTGACAGGAAGGACAGCAGAAAAGTCCAAAAAGAGATGAAAAGGTCACTGTACTCAGACTGTGCCAAAAAATACATAGATCACAGCCTTCGTGAAGAGGCCAGATAAACTTCCTTGGGTGTAAGGCCATGTAAGACGTAAGGAAATAAAAGTGAATGCTCTGAATTGCAAGAGAGGGAACTGCAGTTTGACAAACATCAGAACCATGGCAAGGCACATTAGTGGTATTACCTCCATCCAGTTTGTGTCGCCACTGATCCTATAGCGAATATTGAATTTCAGCGTCATCACAGCATCTGAAATCCAATTCTCCCAGGAAAGCTTCAGAACAGTAGGTAGTATTCCAGAGCTGACAGATACATTCTGTGGAGGCAGTGGTTTAACTAGAAGAGAAGAAATAAATGAAAGTCAACTCCACATCTATACTCTACCATGCCTTTAGAAGCTGGCACACTATGTTGCAGCACTACTATTAAAGCCTTTCAGGACCTGAAAGGGCTGCTACTTTACACTACTTTCTAAAGCAGAATACTCAATACAAACTTGCTATCTGAATTGTGATGAAATCTCTCACCATCCCTATCTTTGCCCAGCACAGTTCAAGTTCTAGCCAACAACACTTACACAGTATTAACTTTTATAGTGAAGAAATATTAACATACCAATATAGCAATATGCACAGAAGCAGCAGTAATGTTCTATTAAAGCTTTAAGGGGCATATAGTTACCAATGTCAACGGGATCAACAACAAGAGGATCAGATTCCGCCTTCCCAAGTGCATTTGCTGCTTCTACCCAGATCTCAGTGTTGACAAAGAACTGAATATCAGTAACGGTGCAAGAATTGTTTACACCTTTTGGTATACAGTCAGGAAAGACCTCTTCTGGCCTAAATAAAAGAGAAGGAAAAAACAAGATACAAAGTAGTAAGTTTGGTTTCCTTTAGAGAACATTTTAAGGTAGATCACAGTGATCAATCTGTTTATCTTGTATGCTTACCCTCTGCCTTAACTTTGTAAGCAGAGGGAGGGGAAGAAAAAGTGGGAATGGCTTGTTCCACAAACATGTGATTGCATTAGAATTGAAACCAAAACAAAATCTCTTGACTTCCAGTCACGTTATCTTCAAAAGCACAATCTTACATCACTGTAATCAAATTTGTATAAAAACCTGACTTGGCTTAAAAAAGAAGATCAAGAACTGATACAATTAATCAAAAGCAACGTGGCCAGTAACTAGAATGCATTAGAAAATGCAGTCAGTGCTACCCACATGCCTTTCAGGAACACAGTGTTAGAGATGCAATACATAATTTCTGTTCACCATCTTCAGCTACACTAACACCAGATAGTTCTAGGGGCATCAGGAAACTTGCAAAGCATTAACATTTTCTATCTGTGCATACTTCCTACTACACCTGTTAACCAAAACACTTCAGCAGAATGGGGTAGCTGGAAAGCCGTAGGCAATCATTCCTGTTCCCAGAGCAGAGCAACAATCCTGTTCACTCCATTTTAAACTATGAGAGACCATCTAATGAGTTTGGAAAGTAACTTAATTTACTGTCACAGGAGAAATACTTTGCTGAAGCTTTCATGTTAGGATTAACTCAGAATAGTGTTTGTCCACAGTTCCTATGAAGTGCAGAATAGATAATACCTCCACAAAATTCAGTCATTTTATACTAGTTTCTCTACTTAGAATTAGAATGGTTTGGATTGAAACGGACATTTAAAAGCCACCTAGTCTGGTTCTCCTGCAATGAGCAGGGACATCTTCTACTTGTTTAGAATGGGATAGAACTGTCAACCTAGAAAAGTGTAAAAATTTGGGTACAGTCCCCTATTATTAGATGTATTGTACTCAAGCCACACTAATCGTGTATTTGAAGAATAGAAAAATATGAGATTCCTGTTACTGCAAAACAAGTTCAGCAGCAAAATTTTAGGTCTGACTTAGAATTACTTTAAGTGCCAACTTCTTTAACTTTTCCCTTCCCCTCACACCACAGACAGCAACGCTTCAGAAAACTGGACTTAGGTTATGAACTCTTCCAAAGTATCAGGAATTTCAAGGAATGTTTGTTTAGCATAAAAATATTCTTCAGAATTATTTAGATATTCTATAGAGTGCTACTTACCAGCTGTATCTCAGCCTGAACTCAGTATCCAGGAATGTATGTCTTCCAGGGTTCCAGGTACAAGTCATAATATATGTGAACTTTGATACCTGATGCACAATGCAACTTAAGTTCTTGGGCTTCTCTGGGGCCACTGTAGAGAAAGAGTTAGCAATAATTAATCTGTACACACATTTCAGTCCAGCAAGAATAATTTTAAGTGTTCCACCAGAGCGATTTCTGTGAACATCAGAAGTATTTTTTTCTAAAGGATATGGCAAAAAGTTCTGGATACCATCCTGCAATCAAAGTCAAGAACCTTAAATAGCTGCTTTGACAAACAGTAGGCTGTAAAAGGAATAAGCACCTACTAGTAAGGAACAAGAAAGACTTCTCATTCTGAGGCAGAAAACCTTCTATTAACCATCTCTCATCTAAATATATTTTAATTCACACAAAAGAAAAATAAATTAATAACCACTACTGAATTGGCATATGGTGACTTTGCCAATAATCTGAGCTCTAAAGACAATTTGATAGGTCTGTTCTGCCCCAGCTGAGGTATGGAAGAAGTTTGAGCTGCAAACCCGTACAAGAAAGCTTAGGGATCTTCATTAATGCACTGTAGTGTGTAAGGAACTTCTTCAGAATGCAGCAAAACTATTTTCTTTCCCTTCTAAACTCAAATTACAGCATACAAAGAGTTTGTTTCTACCTCCTATATTATCACTATTTACAACAGTAAAATGTACTTAGAGAATCTTATTTTCTTTCAAGCAGAGTGCTAGTTTCAATAGCACCTTATGAAGCTTATTTCTTTCTTCCTTAATAATTGGATTCTTCTCAAACCTGTTTCTAGTCTCATTTAGTTTTTCTTTAACTGACAGTATCAAAATACAATAGCTTTAAATGAAAATGCATCTCAAGACTTGTAATATGAATTACAAACGCAGAATGTCATTCTGTTTATAATCTTAGCATAATTTATGCTTTCCATATATTTTACCTTTTAAAAACATTTTTTATTTTGTCTTTTCTGATAAAATATTTACTCCTCAGAAGTTGAAATGGAAAGCAATACTTTCCTGGGAAAGCATTTTGTAAGTCATGCTAGAAGCACATAATTTTAAATTGTGAACTCAAGCTGGCCTTTTGCACACAGACCATTCAGCAACTGCAGTACCTTTTGCCACCACTAGGAGACAACATAATTCATCAGCCATATCGTGATATTTAGGACACTTCAACACTGGTCCTATTAGCAGGACACCAAGTAATTACGAAGCAGCATATTAAGTTATTCACATGGCTTTTTCAAGACAGTCTTGTCTAAAAGAGCACTTGCTCTGAACCACGCAAGTGCTATCATTCTAGAAAAAAGGAAGTTTTTAAGCAGTTAAAAGTATTTTTTTAGATATAGAGGTCAAGTAATCCAAATAATATGTTCCATGCTTAAGGCAATTCAGGTTAGCTTTAGTGGTACAGATGGACTAAATATTTCCCAGTCCATTAATGAAGAAAACATTATTTTCAAAATGTTAATATGAAACCAGGACATATCATCTAGAAGTATTTCCTCCAACTCTAATACAGAAGCAAGAAGTAAGGAAAAGTTAATTTCCTACTATCTATTTCAGTTAAATCCACGTTTTTATTCTGTAATTCAAATCTGCCACTTCAACATTTCTGTTGTTCCATTTTTTTCTTATTTCAACACTGAAATACTCCAGAGTACTTTCTACTTTTTAGAAAATTTTATTCAGTGCATATTTAGCAGCTGTGGTGGCATGCAATTTTACAGTATTTTTACTCAATTATCCAGGAACCGAGGGAATGAAAATAAGTGCCTCAAGATATGTACACTTTCTGTTGTTTGCATTTTCCCATTTCTCAGAAGCAATTTTCTTAAGACCAGGGTGAACGGTAAAAAAGGGTACTCACAGCCTACTGCAACTGTAATTCCATAAATGTTCTGTTCAATCTGTCCATCTGCTAAAATGTTGCATGTCAGAGGAGTAGCTAGTGAAGAAGTGTCATTGAATGTGACACTGGAAACTGTTCTGTTTATTTCACGGTACTGTTCTTTAGGTACCACTTTATTTTTTATCTTCCAGATAATCTGACTGGCATAGATATTGCCAAAGTCAAGACAACTCTCATTCAGAATGCACAATGCTGTGAAATTGGAACCAAGGGCCAGTACAGGTGACTCCGGGATGATGTGACCACATGACTGCACAAGTCCACCTGAAGCTAAAAAGAAAATGAATTTCACATGCATTAAAAACTACAGAGCATTCCCTAATCAATACTGCTGATATTGACTAATGCAATGTTAAAAACACTACATGTGCTCTAAACAGCAAGTTAAATAGTTACGTGACAATTATAAAACTGAAATGCACTAGCAGACCACCAAGAAGATTTAAGGGGAAAAAACCAGCGTAGAGTTCTTTAGGCTTTGCAAAAGCATTTTACCAAGCTAGAAAAGCTCTATTAATAAACAGAGGCACTAAGAGAGAGAGGAGAATCAAGGGTTGTATGTTTACATCTTTTGAAGGAGGAAGTTATTATCTTGAGGTTACTCTTTTGATGAAAAAGTATTTTGATAAAAAAGTATAAAGAAGTATATTTCTTAAGAAAGATATAGGAAAATTGGGGTAAGTGTGCACTTTTGTTTTGGTGAACTAGTGTTAGAAGACTAGGTGTGTCTGTCCTAACACACCTTGCTTTCTGTCCCCATCCAACACATATCTAGACAAAAAGCAAGCAGGTGCTTCAAACATCCGATTTAACAAGTTCTACATCCTCTTGTACTTGAGACACAGAACTCTTACCGTCAGGAGAACAAATATTCAACACTAGATAGAAGCCACAGGCCACCCAGTTCCACCTAGAAAACATGCTGCACAAATTTCTGTAACAAGAGAAAGATATATACTTTAAAATTTAAACTATTACTCTTTACTTTAGCTCAATCAAGTTCAGATTTTTATTTGCTCTAAGATAATTTCTCACATATGCACGTTTAATTTCATAGAAATGTGTGTATCTTCTCATGTTAGAATGGGCATATTGTTTCTATTTTCCTCACTGCTAAACAAAATCAAATGTCTATTTAAAAAAACTAAGGCTGTTTAAAGCTGCTTTAATTACAAGTTTAAGAAATGTAGCAGCTTTAGGTTTTCACATTGTATATGAAAACAGACTTTACTGGTAATTCTGTGGGAGGTTCAGTTAGAATACAGAGCGTAACACTGTGGTTTAGGTTTTAAAACATAACCTATGAATTTGACTATGGTTATCATACTTACCTAACTGTCAAGGGCACTGATATAAAATCAGAACAACTCACCACAGAACCATGTGTCTCATTCACAAGAGTGACTTAAAATACATTCAGGAATTACAAAGCACAATGCTTCCATATCAAGAACTGTTGTCTACTATAGAATAAGCACTAATTAATTCTTCAAACCTTTACAAGGGAGCTTGCAATTCCCCAAAAGCTGGAGCACATTTTATAACATCATATTAATTTCTGTATTGCAACAGAGCTCACTCATTCTCAAGTTTTGACATTTCTAGAAAACACTTTAGAGAAACTGAAGCATTCACACAGCAGCTTCCACCCCCATTGTTCTGAAGCCATTAAGTCTGTTCTGGTTTTCTCAACTTGCAGTTTTAAAGCAGCCCCAAACTACTAAAAGCAAGTGACCATTCTCTACTAAGCATATGAGCTATATTATTTTTAGCTACATTTACACGTCTTTACATGAACAGGTAGATTGGCTTAGTAAAATAAGGCATTTAGTTCACAAGCTTATTTCTAGAAGCAGACTTCATACTATTCTTGCACCTAGAAACTAAACATAGGCTCCTCAGGTTTACTAAGATTTGAAATGAGATGGCCTACAGTGACATTTCTATAATCTTATTTCCCACTAACCTGATAGAATTTCTTTGAAAACTAGTATTCTGAGCCTTACCCCATAAAAGGAAACCCTGTAAAAATTTTAAAGGAATTTCACAGTATTCCCTAGACAGGAAAATTAATAAGCTACACTTACTATTATAAGAAGAGAAAGAAACTGCTATTTACAACAGTAAACATGCCTTTGCTTTGATTGCACGTAATTTACTTATTAATAGTGACAGAAGGACACAAGGTATTTCACATATATAAGTAAAACTAGACACACATTTACGCATGAATCACTACCAAGCAAGAACCACATTCCTTACTCATCAACACAACTAAGCCATTTTTTCTTTACAAATCAAGATAAACAGTGTAAAGAAAATCTCTATTCACAGGAACAACAAGTAAATGAAAGCCGATCTTCTCAAATATTTATAGCAGAGTCCTTGTAGGGTTCACTAACCTAGATGCCTTTCAGTAAGAACTAAAATAAAAGCCATCAGAATCACCAAGCAGTATCTTTATTTGCATCTATACTTCTGAGTTCATTACTCAAAGCTCACAAAAATTTCCTGTATAGAAACTTTACAGTAGAAATACTGCTGATTGAAAGACTTGACAAACATATTAACAAACATTTGTTTGTCACTCGAAGTTTGTCGGTTTGTTTTTTGACTAAGTAACAAGTCATTTATCATCAGACCGTAGCTATATGGCATTGACAATCAAAAAGCTATTGTTTTTTTCTAAGTTCTACTCAAGTACTCTCACTGGGCTGGATACAAGAACCATTATTGCTTTAAATACAATGTGTATTTGGATATTTATTACAAGGGTACAGTAAAATAACTATATCAATTGATTCTTGCTTATTTTGCATGTAGTGTCCAGTATCTGAAAAATAAGGTTTCTACCCACACATTTTAAAATCCCAACTAGTTTCACAGATTTTAATACACTTTTTATAAATTTGCATGGTGAATACAACCGAATTCTAAGGAATATTCTCTTTTAGTTTAAATCACTAAAGAAAACCAGGACATAGGGATCTACTTTAATGACTTGACTTATGCTAACACTTACCAGAATACTGCATGTTAACCAAAGCCTGTTGAGCTCTACTACAGACAGACCTTAGGATCTGTTATTTCAAGCAAGATTCATTTAAAATTTATTTAGTCAGAACAATTTGAGTTGCAGAAATTCATCAGAAGCCTGAGGGCAACCACAAGCTAGGTGGAAAGAAGCAGGAGCTCCGCTCCACTGCTAATTGCCAAAAGCTGCAAAACAACAGCATAAGCACCTCTCACACCGAAGGGGAAAGAATCAAACAGATGTAAAAAGGTAAAAAGGAAAGTTCTTAAAATGTTGTTCAATTTCTTTCCCATTTGCTATCATGATTCATGCCACCTTAGAATAATGGGAGTGTCACCTAAGCTAACTATTACATCATTACAAAGCAACTGGTTTTCTTTTGGGTGATTATTTATTAAAGTCAAACAATATTTCCACAAAACCATTCACTGATTTTCACATCGGCAGTTATTAAGTATGGCTTAGGTTAGTAAAAAAAACACTGCAAAGCAACTGAAAGAATAAACAAATAAAAAGCAATAACCAACTTAACAGAAGTAAACAATAATACATTATTATCACATATTTTGTCCTAAAGTATGATTTTTTCCACTAGAAATTAAAATTAAATTATAATCTTTTCAAATAAATGCCATTTCTATATTCAACTGTCTTCCAGACTTGAAAAACAACATTTCAGTTGTTCGAAGCAGATTTATTCACACGTAAGAGACTGAAGTCCAAATCTCTACTACTTTGCACTTTGGAAAGTTTAGCAACTGTTTTGAGGGAGCAGTGAAGTCCTCCACAAATCATACTACTTGATTCCACTGCAGTAGGCTCCTGAAAGGCAAGAGAACAGAGCTTCATGCTCCATCACCTGCAAAGGAGAATGAAGTGGGAAGCCCACCCACCTACAGTATTGGAACCAAGCAGTTAAAACTATAGTGTCAAAACCATGCCATAATTCAGCATATATCTGCCTTAAGCTGTTCTGATGTATTTTACTTACCCCCATCCCCTGCTGATCAATGCAGTTTGAAGAAGATTGAAGCTACGCACCTCCAAACCCACAAACGGGCTATTACAATCCCTTCTAATGCGTGCTATTTTTAAAAACATTAGTGTCTCTGGCTTTTACAAGACTGATTCCTAATTGAAATTTAGTTCCAGGGGAAAGATCCAGAGTTATGCTAGACACTTCCATCCATCCTGCCTACATGAAAGCCATAAAAAAAATGAAATAAAAAATGGTGGGACTTAAGACTAACAAAAGGAGTCATACTGCATATTAAAATGAGAAAGATACTTCTATGCAAACTAGCGTTTTCTTATCTGAATGTGTAAAAAAGCTTAGGTGAAGACAGTGAAGAAACCTTGCATATAAACTACACCAAACTTTAAAAGATAGTGCCATCATTCAACAGAAATGCTAAACACTAATTGTTCACCATTAACAATTTTAAGTCAGACTAAGCTGTTAGTCTAGACAACAGAAAACTCAGTAATTTCTTTCAGTCACTATGCACAGCTCAACCCAAGTTTTATGTTTTACAGGCTGGTACAGCTTATTAAGCATCTAAGGTGAAAGCTGAACCTGACACTGAACTAACACTGAAGCAGCTAGTCAGTTCAGATGCTTTTTATTAAAAAAAACCAAAACCAAAGAGCCAAACCAACACTTTTATCTATACTATGCAGCTGTTGTGGATCACTAAGTGAAGAGGCAAGGGAGAGAGAGAAAGAAACTGACTTTAGAAGTTTGTCAGGTTATTCTCATAGTTTTGTAGCAAAAGATCAAAATCCATCAAAATACTACTGAGTAAAACCAACATGGTCAATTTAGAATGCTGCTGGTGACAGTCCTTGACTCATAGAAAATAAATTACCTCAAAGAGGAAAAAAACCGTTAAAATGCTCTGATTATTTCCATAAAGACAGACTTACAAAACTCACATGCCATGAGTTCACCCCATTTAATCTCCAAATCAAATGGGACTTCCATTATTCTTCATATCCTGCAGCCATTTTGAAAGGAAAGCACTAAACCTTTATGCCTAACCCGTAAAGTGATGCTTCATGCAGTGTCCTATGAAAAGCTAATAACAACCCTAAAATCAAACTTTATATGCACAAAGTAGCAACAGTGTTGAGGTTTAAGATTAACCTGTGACTAACAGTTTGTGAAGAAGTATCACGCTTTCATGTAAAACAGGTTATTACTTATCACTGCTTATTCTGAGCAAGAGAAAAATCTTAAAAATTAATCTTATTTCATAAATCATGAGATCTACCCCAAAATGAATACAGGCTTACGTCATATAATGGGTTATCTCTCCACTTCAGAGAAGTGGCAATTCCTGTCCAAGTGACCTACAAATCACAATGCCAGTTTAAGAAACTATAGCTAAAATAACACGTATTTGCCAGCAAAGCCAGCTTGCAAGTCAGGAAGTATAGATAACACCACAAGCACCACAGGAAGGTGTTCAGTCTATTAAGGCTCATCACCACATCAATCACAAGATAGCAAAGGTTGCTGGAAAGTGGATTTCCAGAAATTCCTCAAAAAAATTAAGAGCTACGTTTACAGCTTCAAGTGGTAATCTCTCACTAGGAATCCACACAGCTCAGGCAGACAGAACCAGGGATGCTTCACAAAGCAGCTGCTGCTTGAGGTTTTATAACAAGCCAGACTGTACTTAAAGCCATCTAAAAGCTGTAACTATCCTCAAGGAATTTTGATTACTCAAACAGTAACTGCTTTCTAATTAAGAGTATTTCATCTGCAAGCTTCCTTCCTTCCTTCCTTCCTCCAAGCTTACTTCCTTCTTGGAAATATTTATGAGACCCAAAAAACACCAGACACCTCTAAGAGAAGCACTTGAAAATATTGCATAACATTATTTGAACAGAATATTATGAAATACATTTTCGTATTTAAAAGTTGCTATATACAAATGACATCTCTACCCCTTCCACTATCTAAGCAAGTAATGTCTCTACATTACTTATTCCTCTGCCTCTAGAAGAAGGTTTATCCCTAGTTTTAGTAGAGCCCTCAGAACAAAAAATATAGAGAAAAGAAGAAAACCAAAAAAGGTACACAGTTTAAAATTACTGAAATACCTAATTAGTGGCACCAAATATTTGTTTGCAGTAATTGAATTCTTTCTGGTACCTTCTTAAAACCATAAATCACTTTCTCTGAAATACTTCAGAATTTTCTCACAGCTAACAAGTAGCTTTAGTCCAAAAATCATGTTAATTTATACAAAGAAATGTCTTAGCGCTTCATGTTCTCATTTTCCAGTCAAACCTTCCAGACTGATGACAAGCACTGCTGCTTCTCTAATCTAGACAGTTGTTGCTAATATAAGAATAATTGATGAAAAAAATGGCCAAAAAGTTTATTTAATTTCATATACTTGTGCTAGTACTAATCCTCCAGACAAGCAGCACAGGAAACAGTGTATCTCCATTTTGTGTACTCATCTATAGATTGCAAGTATCTTTCCCCTCAGCCAAAAATATTTATCTATTGACTTTACTTGAAGCACCACACT
The DNA here is from genome assembly GCA_013397055.1 of Pachycephala philippinensis. Classification (NCBI taxonomy): domain Eukaryota; kingdom Metazoa; phylum Chordata; class Aves; order Passeriformes; genus Pachycephala; species Pachycephala philippinensis. The sequence goes on from VWZT01015008.1 coordinate 22,477, forward strand.
TCTAGACATATAAACAAGATCCAAATAATTACTTTGAATGCCCAACTTCTAAGAAGTAACATCAAATTTTCATCATCGACACTTACATTCTTGTTGTGCTACACCAACATACAGACAAAAAATCTAAGTGCAGAAGTTACATGCTTTCAACAGTATATTTTACATAATTATTCCTCTGAAAGTAACAGCATATAGAAAGTATAAATGTTATATTTTTATAGAAAAGAGAGTGAAAGAAAAAAGACCTTAACTCCCAACAGTATCCAACCTTTCCAGGTAGTGGACTCCCTTGCCCCCTCCACCCCTCTGTGACAGGACAGATCACTAATGACAGAACTATAATCCCACATAGTTCTACTACCAGGTTTCTCCCTCAGAATGCCTCAGTACTAACAAGCAGCCACCAGCTGGCAAACCCCTAGTCAGCCTAAAACAAGGATGAAAACTGAGACTGGGAATTATTCCCCTCAATCCTGCCAACACACTTGGCAGACTGCTTTCCTTTGTGCCTCAGTTTCATCATCGGAGAGGTTAAAATAATGACGCCGATTTTTTTTTAAGGAAAGCATCAGAGCCCCACTACAGGGATGACTGGAGCTCAGGAGCAACACTGCAAGTTACCAGACGGCCACTGTACCCGCTCCTCCCTAATTCCTCAGGGAATCCCCGCCAGTACTTGGATCAGCAATAAGACGAAATGTGTGGATCTTTCAGAGCAGCAGTTTTGTACCTTCTAATCTACAGGCAACAAGAGCAGACCACTTGTGGTGACAGCAACAAAACGCAAATCTCTTCATCAAGGAAATGCCTGCCGGTGGCACAGCCACGCTTATCTGACAGCCGAAAAAGCCCGAAAGACGCGAGTCCCGCGAGGGTCGCGACACCTTTGCCAACTCTGAGGCCGGCACTAACCACCACGGCTCTGGGGAAGAGCGCACATAACCTTCAGCCTGACCCTCCGCGCCACGCCGGGGGCCGGGCTGCGGACGGGGCACGGCGGAGCGGCCCCGCCAGGGGCCCGGCACCCCCAGCCCCGCGGAGAGCGGCCCCGGGCGAGGCCATGTTGCGCTCTGAACGTCACCGCCGGGCAGCTCGGCCGGCGCCTGCGAGAGGAGGCTGGACGAGACGAGACACCGCCGCGGGGCACGGCTGGCGATCGGCCCCGGAACCGAGTGGCGTAAGGCTGCC